>PVJS01036427.1:0-20467 GCA_004027185.1 Glis glis
GGAGGATCCGGGTTCGCGGCCAGCCTCAGCTCTCGCTCTGTCTCTCTCTCTCTCTCTCTCTCTCTCTACTTAGTGAGGCCCTCTGCAACCTCGTGAAACACGGTTTCAAAATAAAGCATAAAAAATAGGGCCGGGGGTGTAGCGCGGAGGTAGAACGCCTCTGCGTTCAATCCCCAGTACCGCAAAAAAAAAAAAAAAAATAAAAAAAAATAAAGTAATAGATACTAAATTATTAAACTGAACATTTCCTTTATTATGAAGTAAATCTTTGTGAAAGAGAAGCTTCCAATCAAGATTGAAACCAGTAACTGTTCCCTCCTTATCAGTGGAATTTCTCAGGCCCACTTTGTGTCAGGCAAAGATTTCTCTATTCTCTTTGTACCTTTAGAACCACCACATGTACAATTTTGTGTGTGTGTGTTGAGGGGGGGCTTGAAATGCTTCTATATACCTAGTTGATGAACATTACATTCTTATTATAAATAAATGCTGTATTTTATTTTTTATAGATAATCCCACTGTTTCTGGCATGTCAGATATGGATTATCCTCTACAAGGCCCTGGTTTGCTGTCAGTACCCAACCTTCCGGAGATCAGTTCTATCCGAAGAGTTCCTCTCCCACCTGAACTTGTTGAACAATTTGGACGTATCCTATTACTTTGTATTTACTATTTGAAAAATGTTAAAATAAGTATTTTATTATTATAATCCTTATTTTTTGTTTAATTAGTGTATATAACTTCATGTAAGAGTTTCATTTCAAATACACATAAGTACATGGGCAGTTTGTTCTTCCTTTAAAGAATGGACAGACTGTGATTGGAGCGTAGGGCAGTGCTGGGGATCGAACCCAGGGTCTCACGTATAGTTGGCAAGAGCTCTACCACTAAAATGCCCCTGGATTCAATTCCCAGTACCAAACACACACACACACACACACACACACACACACACACACACACGAGCTCAACCATTGAACTACATTGCCAGCCCTCAGATGACAGTTTTTTTAATCATAAGCTATTGAAACAAGTTTAAGAGAAATTAAATTGAACCGTTTCTACCTTACATCCATACTACCTCAGATATGCAGTGTAACTGCATGATGGGTGTGTTTCCTCCTATCAGCAGAGCTTGGCTCACAATTGACAGTGACATATTCATGTGGAACTATGAGGATGGGTATGTATTTAAGGCTGATTTGCTTTAGTGTGGTTGCTATTCAGATAAACTTTATTGCCTATTGGAGCTAGTGCTGTAGTCATCAGAAGCTGCCTGATTTATCTTTCATTCATCTGATATCTGGGTCAGTATTTCTCAGTATGCATACCAATCATTGGGTATGTTAAAATGTGGGTTCTGGCTGGGCATGGTGGTGCATGCTTGTAATCCCAGTACTTAGGAGGCTGAGACCAAAGGACCCAGATTCACGGCCAGCCTCAGCTACTTAGTGAGACCCTCTGCAACTTAGTGAGACCCTGTTTCAAAATGAAGAATAAAAAAATAGGACTGGGAGTGTAGCTCAGAGGTAGAATGCCCCTGGATTCAATCTCCAGTACCCCCCCAAAAAAATGTGGCTTCTGTTTTTATAGCTCCAAGTTAGGCCCAAGAATATTCATTTCTAACAAGCTCCCAGGTAATGCTGCAATCTGAGTACCACTCTTACTTTTGCTCTGCTGAGGATTAGGATTTGTGCATGCTAATCAAGCACTTTGCCTCTGAACCACATCCCCAGCCCTAAGTATCACTCTTGAGTACCAGGGTCTATGTCCCCAGCTCTTGTCCTGTGTTAAAAGATAGTATATTGGTAGCTGGGTGAGGCACACACCTGTAATCCCAGTACTTGGGAGGCTGAGACTGTAGGATAACAGGTTTGAAGCTAGCACACAGTAACTTAGTGAAATCCTGTTTCAAAATAAAATAGAGCTGGATGTGTAGCTCAGAAGTGTGTGGGATTCAACACACACACAAGAGTGTATCAGTAATTTTTTGAGAGATAATTTAACATTTTTAAAGACCTCTATTTTCCTTATATTTCTATGGAGTGGACATCTGATAATTTATTGAAGTGACAACAGTTTTGTTGACATTTTGTGGCCCTGACCTTGTGTGTAAATTAAACATATATAATAGCATCTGAGTGAAGGCCCAAGGCAATCTTGCTTAAATACAGTCTACTGATCTGATAATCTCCCTCTTGGCTTTTTTTTTTTTTTTTTTGCAGTACTAGGGATTGAACCCAGGGGCATTCTACCTCCAAGCTATGCCCCCAGCCCTATTTTTTTGTTCTTATTTTGAAACAGAGTCTCACTAAGTTGCAGAGGGCCTCACTAAGTAGCTGAGGCTGGCCGAGAACCTGGATCCTCCGGTCTCAGCCTCCCAAGTACTGGGATTACAAGCATGGGCTACCACGCCCAGTGCCCTCTTGGCTTTTTTAAGATAAATTTTGTTTTACTTTCACGTCTCCATCATACTATCCTTAAGTAAGGTGTGGTATAATCAGAGGAAGGCCAAATAGTTAAGATGTTACTCTTGCCCCCAAATAATTCATGTTCTTTTTAGGAACATATATGCACACACCCAAAACACTGTATCATTGAATCGAAATTGATACTATATGGCAGCTTGTAGCTTACATGAAATGAAATCATGTCCTTTTTTGTGTGTGTGCTACTGGGGATTGAACCCAGGGGCATTCTACCTCTATACCCCCAGTCCCTTTTTTTTTTTTTTGGTATTGGGGATTGAACCCAGAGGCATTCTACCTCCAAACTACACCCCCAGCCCAATTTTATTTCTTTTTTGGAAACAGGTGTCTCATTAGGTTGCTGAGAGCCATGCTAAGTTCCAACACTGGCTTTGAACCTGTGCACCTCCTGTCTCAGCCTCCCAAGTCCTGCCACCATGCCCTGCTTATTTTTTTATTTTTTATTTTTATTTATTTATTTTTTTTTTGGCGGTACCGGGAATTGAACCCAGGGGCATTCTACCTCTGAGCTACACCCCGAGTCTTATTTTATTCTTTTTTTTTTTTTGCGGTACTGGAGATTGAACCCAGGGGCTTCTACCTCCGAGCTACACCTCTGGCCCTATTTTTTTTTTTATATACTTTATTTTAAAACCTGGTATCATTAAGTAGCTGAGGCTGGCCAGGAACTGGATCCTCCGGTCTCCGCCTCCCAAGTACTGGGATTACAAGCATGCGCCACCACGCCCAGCATTTTTTTTTTCAGAGGCATTCTACCTCTGAGCTACACCCCCAGCCCTATTTTTTTTATTTTTTATTTTGAAACAGGGTCTCGCTAAGTTGCGGAGGGCCTCACTAAGTAGCTGAGGCCGGCCGCGAACCTGGATCCTCTGGTCTCAGCCTCCCAAGTACTGGGATTATAAGCGTGTGCCACCATGCCCAGCTTATTTTTTATTTTGAAACAGGTCTCACTAAGTTTTAGAGGGCCTTCCTATAAATTGCTGAGCTGGCTGCGAACCATACAGCCCAGTGGGAAGCTTTCTTCAAGGTTCTGGCATAGTCTTTTTCTTATTATATATCTTGTTTGACGTTCTCTGAGTTTTTAGATCTTTGGGTTCAATGTCTTTCATGATGTTTAAAAAAATGTTTAGCCATTCACTTCAGATACTGGTTTGGCCTCATTCTTTCCCTTTCTCTTCTGAGAGTTCAGATATATTTTTGTTAGACTGCTTGGTGTTATTTAACAGATTTTGGGTGCTCCGTTCTGTGTTTTGTTTTTCCATACTTTTTTTTTCCACTTTGTTTCAATTTGGATAACTTCCATTAACCTAACTTCAGGTTCACTGATTCTTTTCATGGCTATGTCAAATCTCTTGGTAAATCCTTATAAGATCTTTTTTTCTAAGTTGTGCTATGTATATGTGTAAACATTTTACTGGCTTCTTTCTTCTAGTTTTCATTTCTGCTGAAAGTGTGTGTGTGTGTGTGTGTGTGTGTGTGTGTGTGTGTGTGTGTGTTTTGCTGGGGATAAAGCCTAGGGCCTTCTCCATGCTCGGCAAGCAGTCTACCACTGAGCTACATCCCCAGCCCTCTGCTGAAGTTCTTTACCCATTTATGCATACTCTTTATTGGACAATTTTTCCATTAGAGCCTGTACTATATCTTAATTATAGTTATTTAGAATTCCTTGCCTGGTAATTTGGATTAACCTTGTTGTGTTGATTACTTTGTTTCTTGACAGGTAGGGTTTTTTCCCCCTGCTTTTTTCTCTCATTTTTTTTTCTAATTGAAAGCCAATCATTGAGTGTAGCACAGTACCACAGTATGAACCATTTATCCTTAGAAATGGGCATGTTTCCTCTTTTGCTAAGGTATGGCAAGTAATCCTTTGTCGTGGAAGGAGTTGACTTTTTCCAAGTCAGGAATTGAGCTGAGTTTGGGTTTTCTTGCTATAGTTATTCTCAAAGTACAACAGGTGTCAAGTTACTTTAGATTTACCTTACGCTTAGTAGGATGCAGATTGAGTTACTGGAGATTTTTTTCTGTGTTTCCGTTTCACCCTCATCATTAGGCTTTCCATGTGAGGGTCCCGCCTTCTGAGAGGGTCCTCTTCACACTCCTCCTCCTTCGCTAGCAATTGATGTTACTTGATAACCGATGTTTGCAGCCCAGTTGAAAAAAAGGTTTGGAATAGCCGGGCGTGGTGGTGCACGCTTGTAATCCCAGTACTTTGGGAGGTGGAGACCGGAGGATCCAGGTTCGCGGCCAGCCTCAGCTCGCTCTCTCTCTCTCTCTCTCTCTCTCTTTCTCTCTCTCTCTCTTTCCTTGTCTCTCTCTCTCTCTCTACCTAGTGAGGCCCTCCGCAACTTCGTGAGACCCAGTTTCAAAATAAAGTATGGGTGTAGCGCGGAGGTAGAACGCCCCTGGATTCAATCCCCGGTACCACAAAAAAAAAAAAAGGTTTGGAATGTGGTACAGCTTTCCCTGTTTTTCTAGTTCATTATTAACCCTTGACAGGGCTGTGTCCCTGGGTCTTGGGACTGAATAGTGTATTTTTTCATTATATTCTATGTCTAAAGTTTTGCAATTAATAAAGAACATTGTAAAATAAGACTGCTTTCCTTATATAACATATTTCTCTTCAATTACTGACAGAGGAGACCTTGCCTATTTTGATGGACTTAGTGAGACTATTCTTGCTGTGGGGCTCGTGAAACCAAAACCTGGTAAGAAATAAAAATATAATGAGGTTATGTTTGTATATACATAGATTCCAAATGTTTTAAAACTGAATAATAATACATTTTAAGTAGTTGAATTTCCCACTGAAGTTTTATTCTGAGTTACTTCTAATAAATATACAAAGTGATTAGAGCTGGGTATGGTGGCACATACCTATAATCCCATACTTGAGAGCCTGAGACAGGAGGATCACAGGTTCAAGGACAACCTTAGCACTGTAGTGAGACTCTCAGCAACCTAGTGAGACCCTGTTTCAAAACAAAAAAATACAAAAGGCTTGGGGGTGTAGCTTGGAGATAGAATGCCCCTGGGTTCAATCCCCATTACCACAAAAAAATGATTAGAAATGTTTATGTTTATTCACTTTAATGGGGGGAGTCTTTTACTTTTTATAGTGCTGGAGATTGAACCCAGAGCCTTGTGCATTCTAGGCAAGCACTGTATCACTGAGCTAAATCCCTGACTCCTGACTCTGTCCTTTAAATATTAAACTATAAGTTTGTATATGTGTGTGTGGTATTGGGATCAAATCCAGGAGCATTCAGCCTCTGAGCTATACCCCCAGTCCTTTTTTATCTTGAAACAGTTTCTCTAAGTTACTGTGCACTGGCCTCAAACCTGCAATCCTGTCTCAGCCTCCTCCCATGTACTGGGATTATAGGTGTATAGACTACCATGCCCAGCTTAAAGTATAATTCTTGAACTTTATTTGCTTATTTTTCTACTTTTACTTAATTTACCTGAAGTTTTTTGCATTATGAATTTTTCATCAATTACTAAATTTAATGTAAAAAAATTTTATCTCAACATTTTTTAGTCTTGATAGCTCATGGAAGTGAGAGTAAGAGTTCAAAATAAAAACTTTTTAGGGTTGAGGTGTAGCTTAGTGGTGGAGTACTCTTGGGTTCAGTCCCCAGTACTGCAAATAAAATAAAATAAAATAAAAATAAACTTTTTTTTTTTGCGGTACTGGAGATTGAACCCAGGGGCGTTCTACCTCCGCACTACACCCCCGGCCCTATTTTTTATACTTTATTTTTAAACCGGGTCTCACGAAGTTGCAGAGGGCCTCGCTAAGTAGAGAGAGAGAGAGAAACAGGGAGAGAGAAAGAGAGAGCTGAGGCTGGCCGTGAACCCGGATCCTCCAGTCTCCGCCTCCCAAAGTACTGGGATTACAAGCGTGGGCCACCACGCCCGGCAAAATAAACTATTTTTTAATGTAACAGTTTTTAAGTAACATTAAATACTGAACTGAATGTTTCCTAATGTTCTTTTCTACTACTATTTACTTATTTAAATAGTAATATTTTAACATCAAAATTAATTGATTCAGACTTTTATATACTGTTTAATTAATAACTTATTTTAAGGATAAAACCATATACTGTTAATGCTTACTTAAATACTGACTTTTTCTGAAAATAATTTCTTCCCTGTGTCTCCTTTACTTTAGGCATCTTTCAACCTCATGTACGACACCTCTTGGTTTTGGCAACCCCTGTGGATATAGTAATTCTTGGACTCAGCTATGCTAATTTGCAAACAGGTATGGTACCCCACATTATGTTTTTTAAAATAATAATATGTTGAGCTGGGCGTGGTGGTGCATGCTTATAATCCCAGTACTTAGGAGGCTAAGACCAGAGGATATGGGTTCCCGGCCAGCCTCAGCTACTTATTGAGGCCCTCCACAACTTAGTGAGACCCTGTTTCAAAATAAAGAATAAAAAAATAGGACTGGAGGTGTGGCTCAGAGGTAGAATGCCCCTGGGTTCAATCCCTCGTACTGCCAAAATAAATAAATAAATAAATAAATAATAATGATAATAATATGTTGACTAAGTAATATTAGAATTAAAAACTAATCTGGGTGAAATGTTGAATTCCAGTGAGTATTAATGAGTATTACTACCAAATACTCAGTATCTTTGGCAAAATAATATGGGTTAGCTTTTTTTTTTTTTTTTGGTGGCACTGAGGATTGAGCCCAGGGGCATTCTATCTCTGAGCTACATCTCCATCCCAGTTTTTTTATTTTGAAACAGGGTCTTGCTAGGTTGATGAGTCTCATTACTTGCTGAGGGTTGTCCTCACCTGTGATCCTCCTGTCTCAGCCTCCCAAGTATTGGGATTACAAGTGTGCGCCACTACGCCCAGCTTGGGTTAGCTTTTTGCTTGATGTTTTAATACATAATATATCTATACTGTGGGCTCTATTTAATTTGAATTACTAAATTGTTTGTATGACATTTCTTATAGTAATTTTAAAACACGTGCTATGGAAGCTTTTGGGTGTGTTGATAAGAATTCAGTAAGAATATTAATTCTGCCAGGCGTGGTGGCGCAAGCTTGTAATCCCAGTACTTGGGAAGCTGAGACAGGAGGATCACAGGTTTGCGGCCAGCCTCAGCTACTTAGGCCCTCCGCAACTTAGTGAGACCCTGTTTCAATATAAAGAATAAAAAATAGGGCTGCGGGTGTAACTTGGAGGTAGAATGCCCTGGGTTCAATCCCCAGTACTGTGCGGGCAAAAAAGAAAAGGAATATTAATTCTGATGGTAATGTAAAGATCATTTTATACTTTAAAAAAGCTAACAAACTGATTCTTATATTTTTTCTTTTAAAAAAATAGGTTCTGGGATTCTTAATGACAGTATGTCTGGTGGAATGCAGCTGCTTCCAGATCCTTTATATTCTCTTCCCACTGATAACACTTACCTTCTAACAATAACTTCCACTGATAATGGCAGAATTTTCTTGGCTGGAAAGGATGGCTGTTTATACGAAGTAGCATACCAAGTAAGTTTGACCTTTATAAACACTCTTTTTTTCCTTTATCTTGGTGAAGTAGAGAAAGATAAGTTTCTTTGAATTTTCTAATTACATAGTAATTTTTTAAATTATTTTATTAGTGCATTGCAATCAGTACATCATAGTGAGATTCAGTGTGATAAAAAACATACATGTGCATAGCTCTTTATATATTTTCCTCCACATTCTATACATAATATATTCTTATGGAAAATGTTCAATCATACAATTAAAGCTGTACTCTTCTATCTCTACTCCATCACTGCAAAACCAGTCCTGCAGTCTTTTCCCCAGAGGTAAAAAAAATATTCATATTCTCTCTCTCTCATGATGGGGTCAAACCCAGGGCCTTGAGAGCATGCTAGCCAAGTGCTCTGCTGCTAGGCTACATCCCCAGCCTCCCTTATCAGTTCTGTATATGTCTTTGTAGAACATGATACATGCATTGATGTAGACGTGTGTATTCATATATTTATGTGTGTGTATGCAAATAAACACATAATATACTTTTTTTAATGTCTGCTTTGTGTGTGTGGGGGGGGTACTTGGGATTGAACCCAGGGGCCCTCTACCTCTGAGCTATTCCCCTGGTCCTTTTTTTTTTTTTGGAAACAGTCTCACTAAGCTAGCTACAAGCCTAGATCCTCCTGTCTCAGCCTCCCAAGTACTGGGATTACAGGTGTGTACCGCCATGCCTGGCTTGAATGTATGCTTTTATTTAGATTGATTATAGTTTCATAATTGGCTTTTCACTTCACAATATGTCTAGAAATCCTTTTGATACCAGTATTTGGTAGATAGTTTAATTACAGGAGTAAATTCAGTAGTTAATTTTGGTTTTTTTTTTTTTTGTGTGTGTGGTACTGGGGATTGGACCCAGGGGCATTCTACCTCCAAGCTACACCCCCAGCCCTATTTTTTATTCTTTATTTTGAAACAGGGTCTCACTGAGTTGCGGAGGGCCTCACTAAGTAGCTGAGGCTGGCCGCGAACCCGGATCCTCTGGTCTCAGTATCCCAAGTACTGGGATTACAAGTGTGCGCCACCACGCCTGGCTGAGTAGTTAATTTTGAATGCAATGTCTCACTTCATTTGTAGTCATTGGTAATTCACAAAGACTTGAGAATTTTAATAAATACGGGTATGCCCCAGTTGTTATGAGTTATATTCCTTTACAAGTGTATTTTTTTTCTTTTAAGGCCGAAGCAGGTTGGTTTAGTCAAAGATGTAGGAAGATAAACCACTCAAAGAGCCCACTTTCTTTCCTTATTCCTTCCTTGCTACAATTCACTTTCTCAGAAGATGGTAAGTAGGAAATAAATTTGGCAAATAAAACAAAATTTTAACACATTGTTAACGTTTTCTTCAGAAATTCTCATTCTTAATTAGGACACTTAGTCATATTAGTTATCATTCATTGTGTATTCATAAGGTCTTATAAAGGGATTATAAAATGCAGAGAAAGTATGTGTTTTATTCTCAACTTTCTCTAAAAGTAGCATCATGGATCATGTGTCCAAAACAGCTATGAATACTTAAAACTTATATGTGTGTATGTGAGAGATTGATTCAGACATCTAATATGTGTTTTGCCTGGTCTAGAACAAATTCCTAGTATATAATGGATACTTACTAGTTTTTAGTGAACTAAGAGATTTAAACAAAACAATTTTAAATGCTTTGCTGAAATAACATAAATATACCAGCTGGGTGTGGCAGCTCATACCTCTAACCCCAGTTCTTGGGAGGCTGAGACAGGATGATTGCATGTTCAAGATCGGCCTCACCAACTAAGTGAGACCCTGTTTCAAAATTTAAAAAGGGCTGGGGGTGTAGCTCAGAGGTAGAATGCCTCTGGATTCATTCTCCACTACCTAAAAAGATAAAAATTTAGTCATGTTTTACTTAGTGATGAGGATATATTCTAAGAGACGTCTTCTTAGGTGATCTTGACATTGTCCCAATATAGAGTGTGTTTATACAAACTAAGGTTGCTATAACATCTCTAGGTGATATAATCTTGCAGGACCACATTGTGTGTATGTGGTCCACTCTTGACTGAAATGCCCTAATGTAGCACATGGTTATAATTTATATTCCTTCACACAGTGAATTTAGTAAATTTAATTAGAATTTTCTTGAAAAAAAGGTGAGTATAATTAGTCTATGTGTTTTCAGGATATAGTAAACATTCATTAAATATTGTTGAATGAAGAAATAATGTACTTGGTTTAGTTTGGTTTAAAATTTATTTAGAGAACAGAGTAAATTATCTGTGATGCTCTTAACCTATCACAATATTTGATATGTTATCTGACCTAAATGCTTCCTGGCTTGGTCCTTATGCAGATATCCTGCAACTTAAATACCAGCAAACAGAGAGGAAAGCCTCTAAATGCAAAGTTCCAATTCAACAACTTTTCTTTGTTGTAAGTGACTACTGTGTTCGATTGGGTAATCCTTAGTTTTTTCTTTTTCTCTTTATCTTTTAGATCCTATTGTTCAAATTGCAATTGATAATTCTAGAAATATTTTATATACACGATCGGAGAAAGGAGTCATACAAGTAAGTATTCATACTACCCTATACTACCATTTAAGAGTAGAGAAACATCCCTGTTTTAATGAATAAGAAGATTTAGTCGTTTTTAAACTTTTTCTGTTAACTGTGTGCTTTTTTAAAAAGGCATCCCAAATTACTTCTTAGGACCCCTTTTTATGAGTTCTCAGAACTCTGAACATTTTCATACTTATATTAAGTAACAAAATTAAAAGATTCCTAAAAAGGAAAAGTTTTATTTAGTAAAGTGCATGCAGTGTAATAGCCAAGCGTGGTTGCTCATGCTTTTAATCCCAGTACTTAGGAAGTACTTAACACAGGAGGATTTCAGGTTTGAGGCCAGTAAGCAGTAACTTAGGGAGACCCTGTTTAAAAATAAAAAATAAACTAGGACTAGGTTTTTTAGGACTGGGTAGTTTAGAGGTAGAATGCCCTTGGGGCTGGGTAGTTTAAAGGTAGATCGAACCCTTAGGTTCAATCCCCAGTAAAAGGGAGGGAGAAAGAAAGGGAGAGAGAGAGATCGTATTTAAGTAAGTACAATTTTTTATTCACAGGTTTATGATTTGGGTCAAGATGGACAGGGAATGAGTCGAGTTGCCTCAGTTTCACAGAATGCTATTGTCTCTGCCGCTGGAAACATTGCTAGGTAATACGTAATTTACTATCAGACATTTCATTTACAGGCATAATTACACTGTTTATGTGTAGTATACCAAGATTAAATTTTTCCCTCAGAACATCTCTAAAAGGTAAGAGATGTTGAAGGAGGTGACACTCTAGGTTATGCCTGAAACAGAACTGTTAGAGACTATTCTTATCTTGAAGGTTTGAAATACAGGGCAGGTTGGCTTCATTCTATAAAGACAGCTTCCCATGTGTTTTTTTCTTGGAGCCATAATTTTGCTGTGTTGGGGATTAAACCCAGGACCTTGTGCGTGATAGGCAAGTTCTCTACTACTGAGCCACATCCCCAACACTTTTCCTGTGAACTTTAAGCTTTAGGTGATCTGTTACAAGCATTATAGGTGTAACGAGGATGCTACAGTTCTCCCTCTTGTAACTACTCACCCTTTTAACAGGCCCACATGGTACAAGTTTGACACAAGTGCAGAATACAGAGTTTCACAGTTGTAATTCCTCATTTTATTTATGAGGAAACAGAAACTAAAGAATGTTAGGGTTTGCTTGAGGTCTCACTCTTAAATAAGTGCTCCAGCCGGGCATGGTGGCGCACGCTTGTAATCCCAGTACTTTGGGAGGCAGAGACCGGAGGATCCAGGTTCGCTGCCAGCCTCAGCTCTCTCTCTCTCTCTCTCTCTCTCTCTCTCCCCGTCTCTCTCTCTCTCTCTCCGTCTCTCTCTCTCTCTCTACCTAGTGAGGCCCTCCGCAACTTCGTGAGACCCGGTTTCAAAATAAAGTATAAAAGAATAGGGCCGGGGGTGTAGCACGGAGGTAGAACGCCCCTGGGTTCAATCCCTGGTACCGCAAAAAGAAAAAATAAGTGCTCCAACCCAACCCAGAAGCCAAGGAATTCTGTATTGCACACTCTCTTCTCTCAATGCATATTTCCCAACTGCCTTGGTCAGCTACAGATACTCTCTTCACTTAATGAAGGCCTCAACTTTTCAGCCTTTTTGTCTACATACTTGGGTAATTACAATGATCAGACATCACTGTGAAAACTTAGCTTTTTTTTTTTTCCTCTTCAGTGGCAAAAGAAAACCAAAAAACCTTTCTGAAGGCAGTCAAAAAGACAGGGTTTCCAGTTTGTTCTCTCCCAACTTTTGAAAAAAATTCCCAAATCCAGAGAGAAATGAAAAGAACACAGTATGGTAAAAACTGATAGACCCATTATCTAAAAATCACCATTTGCTAGCATTTTGCCTCATTTGCTCACTCTTAGCCATTTGCAAGTAAGTTGTAGCCATCATGTCCTTCATCCATAGAATCTTCTATGTAAGTCTCTTCCTTAACCACAATATCATTACCACACCTAAGGAAATCAACAGTAATTCTGTAATATCTGCTATTAGAACTGCATACTTATACAGTTCAGATTAAAATTTCCCATAGTCCCCAAATTCTTTTATAGCTGCTTTTATTCCCCATAATTTATAGATTTCATTGTTCATTAGTCTCTCTTTCTCTCTCTCTCTTTTTTTAATTGCAATACTAGGGATTGAACCCTGTGATGCTGTACCTCTGAGCTACATCCACAGCCCTTTTTAGTTTCTATTTTGAGACATGGTCTTGCTATGTTGCCCAGGCTGGCCTCTAATTTGTGATCCTCCTGCCTCAACCTCCTAAGCAGCTGAGATTACAGGCATGTGCCTCCAGGCCCAGCTTCATTAGTGTCTTTAATATAAAGCAGCCTGCATGTTGCCTTTTCTTTTTCATAATGTTGACATTTGGATGGGAGGACAGGAGAGTTGTTTATAGAATATTCCTATTTCTGAATTTGGTTTTTTACCCCTATAATTAGAGTCTCACTAATATATTTTTTAGCCAGTATTACATTGGTGATGTGAACTTCTATACATCAGGAGACACTTAATATCAGTTTTACCACTGTCATTCTCTCCATTACAGTTCTCTCATTTCAAAGGTCCATTTTCCCCCTTTTAACTAGGGTTAAACTTTACAGTGGTAGTTTGATGCTCTGAGATCACTTTGTTCCTCACCAACCATTCACCTAGTGGTTTTAGCCATTTGTTATGATCTTTGTTGGAAAATAGGAATAATCTTAACTATATTAATTTAAATACACATTCTAGAGTTTTTGCCAGTTCTTGCTGCTATTGTATTATTTTCCTAGGAAATTAATCTTAAATTAGTTTAACCTAGACATGTAAAAATGATGATAGAAAATGTGTCTTATAAATTAGTAGAAGCATGCTTTAGTGTTTTCCTTTCTTTTTAGGACCATTGATCGTTCTGTTTTTAAGCCAATTGTTCAGATCGCAGTGATTGAAAATTCTGAATCGTTGGACTGTCAGTTATTGGCTGTCACACATGCAGGTAGGTAATTTTATTCATATATCTACTATTTCTGTTGCAACCTGTGTGAATATTTAGATTTGGAAATGTTTTCTTCTCTGTCAATTGTCAAGCCATATTAAAAGTCATAAAATTAAGGATTTTATAAAATGGAAGATTCCTCTGCCTCCATCTACTCATTTTATAGATGTATAACCAGACCTGAATGGCAAAGAGGGTCATGCTCAGTGGCAGCCTGAGCCAGAATGTGGGCTCTCTTGGCTTGTCATAACAAGTTCTTTCTACTGAAATGTGTTGACTTGCCTCTCAATTGAGCAACATTTTCTTAGTAATCTATTTCATCTGATTGTCCAGATGGTCATTTAAGATCAGTGAGGAAAGTGATATATGATTTTAACAGTTGCATTTCTATATGGAATTCCTTTGATACACCTGTACCTCAGGTTCTTTGTTTTCTGTTACTGATGCATGATTTTACTCCATCATTAGGTGTCAGGTTGTATTTCAGCACTTGTCCATTTAGACAGCCATTAGCACGGCCTAATACATTGACACTGGTTCACGTGCGCTTACCTCCTGGATTCTCAGCATCTTCAACAGTGGAAAAGCCTTCAAAAGTACATAAAGCTCTGTATAGTAAAGGTAAGTTGATCTCTGACATTCCTCTAGCACCTTCATTTTTATTCATGGTGTGTTTGAATTCACCAGTACATAAACAATGTCATTGTCTATTAGATACCATTAATTCTAAGCACAGTATTTTATGTACTAAATAAGTTTTTATAAAGTTAATATTTAAATTGTTAAACCTATCAATTTCAAAATATATTCTAACTTCAGAGATACTAAAATGTGAAAAAATCTTGGCAGGTTGGTGTACACCTGTGATCCCAGGTTCTTGGGAGGTTAAGGCAAGAGGATTGCAAATTCAAGAACAACCTGGGCAACTTAGTGAGATGCTGTCTCAAAATAAAAATAAAAGGGGTTAGAAATGTAGCTCAGCCCCTGGGTTCAATCCCTAGTACCAAAAAAATAAAAAAGTGAAAACAATGTTTACCTGAAAGAAATATAGTGTAAGAGTGAGAACATTTATGCTGGGTGTGGTGGTGCACACCTGTAATGCCAGTACTTGGGAGGCTGAGACAGGAGGATCGTAGGGTCGCGGCCAGCCTCAGCAACTTAGTGAGACCCTGTTTTAAAATAAAAAACAAAATAGGGCTTGGAGTATAGCTCAGAGGTAGAATGCCTCTGGCTTCAATCCCTAGTACCACACACAAATGATTGAGATTTTTTTTGTGTGTGTGTGGTACTGGGGATTGGACCCAGGGCATTCTACCTCCAAGCTACAGCCCCAGCCCTATTTTTTATTCTTATTTTGAAACAGTCTCACTAAGTTGCGGAGAGCCTCATGAAGTAGCTGAGGCTGACTGTGAACCTGCAATCTTCCTGTCTCAGCCTCCCAAGTACTAGAATTACAAGCGTGTGCCACCATGCCTGAGAATATTTAACAATTCTACCCTACTAATAATTATATGTTTTTCAAAGAATTTATTTTTGCTTATTTTGTAACTTGTTTGCTTATAAAGATTAATATCATATGCATATACTAATGTTAATAATTATTTTTATTAAGATCATTGGGGGCACATTTAACATTATGTAATAAAGTTTTTGTCTATTAAACATAGGTATTCTACTGATGGCAGCCTCAGAAAATGAGGATAATGACATTTTATGGTGTGTCAACCATGATACATTTCCTTTCCAAAAGCCAATGATGGAAACCCAAGTAAGTTATTCTGAGAATTCTAAAAACAATTTTATGTATTTTCTTTTCTTTTTTTGTGGTGTTGGGGAAACAAACTCAAGGACAATGGGCATGCTAGGCAAACACTGTAACATTGAGACACACCCCCAGCTCATATGTAATTTTTTTGTTTGTTTGTTTATTTAATTTTTAAGTGAAGAGTAATTTGGTAAGAAACATCTTCTGGCCGGGCATGGTCGCGCACGCTTGTAATCCCAGTACTTCGGAGGCTGAGATGAGGATTGCAGGTTCACGGCCAACCTCAGCTACTTCGTGAGGCCCTCCGCAACTTGGTCCATCACTTCCCCTCCCCTTCATGTTCTCTGTGTACCCCTTTCTGTCCACACCCCTGACTGAGTTACCTTTGCAAAGCCCCAGAGGTTTCTGATCAAACCAGATAAACCAAACCTGCTGGGGTGTGAATGTCTGGTGCTCTCTCTTTGGAGCTGTCTCTTCATAGGCTCTTTGGTTCTATCTGTCACTGGATGCTTCCTGGTCATTCTCAAACATTAGTCCTTTCATTTAGGGGAAGTGGGAAAAAGTATACAGGTGGAAGGAGGAAAAACCCAACTCCTAGGGCTGTGAGCATAGTTTGAATGAGCTCTACTCAGTTTCTGACATGGTTTCAGGAGCTAGGCCTTTTTGATTTACTGGTTTGTTCATTTGAACTCTTTGAACTTTACTGAGCATCTACTGTGAGCCTTGTGCTGTTATAAAATATATGAAATCGTAATTCAGTAAGATACAAACCCTGCCCTGATAGGGATGTTTTGATGGGGGAGCAGTTGAATTTGGCTCCACCTCCCCTAAGCTGTGGAGCAAAGGACTTAATATATTTTTGTTACTCCATTTTCTCATCTATAATTATAATAGTACCTACCTATGGAGCCGCCATGGAATTAAATGAGTTCACATGTAAAGCACTTGGAAAACTTCCTGCCACGCAAAAAAGCACTCGATAAGTGTTAACTTTTTTTAAAGCAAATGCCATCTCATTTCTCTAATGCTTGAGTTGTTCTCATTCAGGCGTGGACTTTTGTTTAAAAACAACCAGCAGTTAACTTTGATCAACTTCTAGTTTTCCCAAATAGCTACAAAAGACATTTGTAAAAGACATTGAGACAATTGGAAACTTTATGTTGGCTGGGCATTGGATTATATTAGAGAATTGTAAACATTCCAAATGTTACAATGACATCATAGTCATACAAGAAAACATTCTTATTTTGGGGAGATGCAAACAAAAGTATTGAGGTGTAGACATGATGTCTGTAACTTACTTTCAAATGATTCAATAAAAGAAAAATAAATAGGAAGAGAAAGCAAATATGGCAAAATGCTGAAAATTGTTGAAGCTAGGTATTGGGCATATGGACATTGTATTTTCCACGGATGCTTGAAATTTATTATAAAACATTTCAGAAGATTAAAACACTTTTTTTTTTAAATCCAGTGTGATGGCATACAGCTATAATTCTACTACTTGGAAGGATGAGACAGGAGGATTGCAGGTTCAAGGACAGCCTCAGCAACTTAGTGAGACCCTGTTTCAAAATAGCAAAAGGGCTGGGGGTATAGCTCAGAGATAGAGTACCCCTGGATTCAAGCCTAAGAACAAAAAAAACAACCAATTAAAAAACCCTTTTTAAGAAGTATCTTACCTTAGAAAGCAAATAAAACTTCAGAAGAGATCAAAATCTACATGTCAGCAAAACTAAGTACTGAATCTGCCAATATAGGTTGTCCTAGAAATTTCGTAAAATATGATCATTTTTTGGTTGTTGAGAGAATTATAATTCTAGTAAATAGAATTTGAAGTTTGTCTTTAAAGACCATTTTGTCTAGTATGAAAAGATTATTATTAGTATAGAAGATGCCTGATTAAAAGAATAGGATAGCCGGGCATGGTGGCGCATGCTTGTAATCCCAGTACTTTGGGAGGCAGAGACCGGAGGATCCGGATTCGCGGCCAGCCTCAGCTCTCGCTCTCTCTCTCCCTGTCTCTCTCTCTCTCTCTCTCTCTCTCTCTCTCTCTCTCTCTTTCTCTCTCTCTCTCTCTCTCTCTCTCTCTCCCCTTAGTGAGGCCCTCCACAACTTCATGAGACCCGGTTTCAAAATAAAGCATAAAAAATAGGGCCAGGGGTGTAGCGCGGAGGTAGAACGCCCCTGCATTCAATCCCCGGTACCGAAAAAAAAGAATAGGATAGTAGAAAGTTAAATATATACCTTTGAGGATGTTCATATTAATAGTTTATTAATATATTACTTCTACATTTATTTAGAAATTTTTCTAGCCGGGCGTGGTGGCGCACACTTGTATTCCCAGTACTTGGGAGGCTGAGACCGGAGGATCTGGGTTCGTGACAAGCCTCCGCTACTTAGTGAGGCCCTCCGCAACTTAGTGAGACACTGTTTCAAAATAAAGAATAAAAAATGGGCTGGGGTGTAGCTTGGAGGTAGAATGCCCCTGGGTTCAATCCCCAGTACTGCAAAAAAAAAAAAGAAAGAAATTTTTCTGCATTTTATTTCCTTTTTAGAAGTTTTTGTTTTATGTAACATTAATAAGATGTGCAAAAATATATTTCTTTTGCATAGATGACAACCCGTGTTGATGGCCATTCCTGGGCTCTGTCTGCAATAGATGAATTGAAAGTAGATAAAATAATTACACCTTTAAATAAGGATCATATTCCAATAACTGACTCACCAGTTGTTGTACAGCAGCACATGTTACCTCCAAAGAAATTCGTTCTCCTCTCAGCACAGGTATGTACATTCTCTTACAGTAGAGACAAAAGAGAAGTGACATTCAAAGTTATTATCAGGTACTCTTGACAGATAATGCTACAGTCTTGTGCATACATCATTTTTATATATGAATAAAGCTGTAGTCTTGTATCTGTGTGGTCAAAAGTATGTGCATTTATAATTTTTTTAGATACTGCCAGATTTCCCTGCATACATTTGCTCATGATATTTGCGAATGCCTCTTTCCTCACAACTACTCCCAGTACCTTATACTAGGTACATTATTTGGTGGTTCTTTTATTAAGAGATGGACTGTCTTCCCAAGTGTTTGTTTCTGTGAAGTATCTGTTCCTATTCTTTACCCTAGTGCTTCCTTATCTGAAATTTTACTTTTCTAAAATTTCAGTTACCCCCACCCAGTTAAATGAAGTCTGAAAATTACTAGAAATTTCCAGAAATCAGCAATCATAAGTTTTAAATTAAATGTTGTTCTGAGTAGCAGGATGAAATCTTGTGCCTCCTAGTTTTGGCCCACCAGGACATGAATCATCCTTTGCCCAGCGTATCCCAGCTGTATGTGCTGCCCGCCTGTTAGTCACTTGGTGTCTGTCTTGCTTATCAGATCGACTCTTTTGGTTTTGCAGTGCCTGTGTATAGGATTTGGTACCATCCATGGTTTCAGGCATCCACTGGGGGCCTTGGAATGTATCCTGTGAGGATAAGGAGGGTCTATTATACCTAAATTTCTGTGGAGTTGTCCTCTTGATCTGTAGAATTAAGATTTATGTATCGGGGAAGTTTTTGTGATTTTAGCCTCAAATAGTTTGCCTGGTTTGTCATTTGACTTTGTTTACTGAGATATTCCCCATACAGACAAGTATATAATTAATCAAAATTATGAGATCTTTTGGAATTAAAGTGCTTCCTCACTCTGAAGTTTATGAAAGAATTCACCCATAGTTTCTATGTTTTGCTTCTAGTAGTGGTATAATCTTATTTTGTCCTTTAAATCTTTGTTCTGTTTGGAATTTATCCTGGTATAGTTATGAGTATGGATCCAGCTTCAGTTTTGTCTGCATGGGTGTCATAGTGCCAACATGAATATTGAATAATCTAACTTTAATCATCTGGTCTCAGGGGCAGCATGGGTTGGGAAGTATTTTTTTTATTAAATTTTCTCCATGAATATATAGATCTAGTGTAGTTTGGGAGTTGAACTGTAGATGTTCTCTTTGACCAGTTTATTTTTTATTCTTGAAGTTGTCTTTTTGTTTCATTTGTTTGATTAAATAAGGTAGTAGGATCAGTTAGCTACCAGCCAAGCTTGGTAAATGTGTTATTCATTTTCTTTTTTTTTTTTTTTAATTTCTTAGGGGAGTCTTATGTTTCATAAACTTCGACCTGTAGATCAACTGAGGCATCTGCTTGTGAGTAATGTGGGTGGAGATGGAGAAGAAATTGAAAGATTCTTTAAATTACATCAGGTAATTATTTATGTGCTTATAATGTGGTAATACCTTATAACATGAAACTCTGGGAATAAGGGTCAAAATTTTACATAAATTGGGACTAAACTATGATAATAAACAGGTAATCTTACCAGTCTTTTCCTTTACCTGAGTCACTGTGTGTGTGTGTGTGTGTGTGTGTGTGTGTGTACACATTTGAAAGCAAATTAGTTTTAAGACTTCTTTTAAATTTTTCTTTGAGCTGAGTATGGTGGCGCACACTTGTAATCCCAGTACCTGGAAGGCTGAGACAGGAGGATCGTAGGTTCGCGGCCAGCCTCGGCTACTTAGTGAGGCCCTCTGCAACTTAGTGAGACCCTGTTTCAAAATAAAGAATAAAAAAAATAGGGCTGAGGGTGTAGCTAGGAGGTAGAATGACCCTGGGTTCAATCCCCAGTACCACAAAAAAAAATTTTTTTAATTTTTCTTGAAGCCGGGCATGGTGCATGCTTGTAATCCCAGTACTTGGGAGGGAGGCTGAGACCGGAGGATCCGGGTTCACGGCAAGCCTCAGCTACTTAGTGAGGTCCTCCGCAACTTCGTGAGACCCGGTTTCAAAATAAAGGATAAAAAATAGGGCTGGGGGTGTAGCTCGGAGGTAGAATGCCCCGGGGTTCAATCCCCAGTACCGCAAAAAAAAAATCTTACATTATAATAAAATGCCAGGCTCTTTTTTTGTGTGTGTGTGGTACCAGGGATTGAACCCAGGGGCATTCTACCTCCAAGCTACACCCCCAGCCCTATTTTTTATCCTTTATTTTGAAACCGGGTCTCACGAAGTTACAGAGGGCCTTACTAAGTAGCTGAGGCTGGCCACAAACCTGGA
>PVJS01036428.1:0-20465 GCA_004027185.1 Glis glis
ACTTAGTGAGGCCCTCTGCAACTTAGTGAGACCCTGTTTCAAAATAAAAAATAAGAGCCGGTGTGGTGGCGCACGCTTGTAATCCCAGTACTTGGGAGGCTGAGACCGGAGGATCCGGGTTTGGGTTCGTGGCTAGCCTCAGCTACTTAGTGAGGCCCTCCGCAACTTAGTGAGACCCTGTTTCAAAAATAAAGAATAAAAAAAATAGGGCTGGGGGTGTAGCTCGGAGGTAGGCTGCCCCTGGGTTAAATCCCCAGTACTGCAAAAAATAAAATAAAATAAAATAAAATAAAATAAAATAGGGCAGGGGGTGTAGCTCAGAGGTAGAATGCCCCTGGGTTCAATTCCCAATAACACACACACACACACACACACACACACAACAGAACCCCTGGCACATATCAAGTTCAGTATTAACGAATAGGGAGCTTATCAGGAAATCTGCATTTTAATCTCCCAGGTTTTATTTTGAATGAAAAGAGGTTGCTGGAATCCAGTATTTGCTTAGCTAATATCGCCTGGGTAATAATTTCATGCTACAGTTTGATCTGCAAGGTCTTCAAAGGCTTTGGGCTGGTCCCCAGCTTGGCACTGTTGGGGGGGGTGGAAACTCTGGAGGCGGGGTCTAGTGGGAGGTTTAGGTCATTATGAGTGTGGCCTCAAAGGGGGCTGTGGGACTCGGTGTCTTCCCTCTCTCACTCTGCTGCCAAGCTGCCATGAGGTGAGCGCTCTGTCCCACCGCACTTCCCACAACGCACTGCCTTGCCACACGCCCAAAAGCAGCAGGCCCAATGACCCTGGATGGAAGCCTTCAAAAACCTGTCCTCTTTTTAAGTCGATAGATCTCAGGTGTTTGTCTCAGTAATGGGACGGTAACACATCTAATTTGACAACTGAATTTATCTTTTAATTGGTGCAACTTGATGAAGTTTGGGGTGATAGAGGCATACATGCACAGGGTACTGGTTGAGCCCTCCCCCAGTTCCCACCCCACTCCCTCTCCCTCCCCACCTTCCTGTGCTCAGCACAGTGATTGGCTGTGATAAGTTTGTGTATGTACATCATGTCCATTGAGGTGTTTCCCTCTCCAAGTCATTTATCTTTTGAGAAATAATTGTATTGTCATGTGTTCCAGCTCTCTGGACTAAAAGTGGCTGAAGTAGATTATCAGTTTTGACTTTAAGAGGAGCTAAGAGCCTGGCATGGTGGCTCATGCTTGTAACCTTAGAACTTGGGAGACAGGAGGATCGCAGATTTGAGGCCAGCCTCAAACTTACTGAGACCCTGTTGTGTACCCAACCAAGGCTGGGAAGTTGCGGGTTCCATCTGGTCCATCTGAAAAAGAAGCGAGGCATTGTGGGGAGGGAGGTGTGAGACGTGGCTTTGTTCCAGCTGCAGCATGCTGAAATGGGAGACCTAGGCCTCCAGCACCCAGTGGCGGTCGGCTGGGTACTTGCGAGCTCCGCATGGAGACTTCCACAGGGGCTTCCGCGTATCCGCATCTGTGCACTGGTCTGTCTCGTCCAGTTTCTATACCAAATGAGAACAAAAGTGGCAACTGGCCAGGGTACAGAGTTATATAAGATAATATGGCGTCCTCAAGGACATCTTAGCTGTTTTTCATACAACAGTGACCTTCACCAGAAGGTGCTCAGTGTCAGAGTCTCCAGGATCCAGGGGTCAGATGTGTCTCTTGGCTTCCTCCGACTGAATGCGTCCTTCACTACCTTCCCCACTTCATTCTGGGTGGATGGATGGGTGGAGGGGGCTGCTCAGTAGCCAGGATGGTAGCTTTTTCAGGGGAACATAATGATGAATTGTGCTGAGCCCCACACCTGCCCCTTGTGTAAATCCCCAGGGTGACATGTGTCTGGTGGTGCTCTGTGCGGTTCTCTTCACAGACTGCAAGATTCTACCCTCTAGCTCACATGGTTGTTTCAAGGATCCAATGGGAAGAAAATAATGCTGGACAATTGGAAATATATTATAGGACCGTGCCTGTGTGAGAAAGAGAAGAGGCAAAGACTCAAAGAGAGAGGAATGGAGAGAAGAAAAAAAAACTTGGAGGAGAGGCGGAGAAGATAATTGCCATTCCACAGACACAATCCTTGCAATCAAGTGGAGGCATAGAAAGCCATCTTTCCCCATCTTTATTCTAGCCACCCCTTTCTGAAGAATAGAATATAATCCATTCCTGTCTCAGGAGACAATTTTACCATATTACCCAAACATCAGAACTTTAAAAACATGTTTAGGCATTTCCACGAGGATTAGTTGCTTTTAAAAGATAAATGTTCCAGCCAGGCACTGTGGTGCGTGCCTGTAATCTCAGTACTTGGGAAGCTGAGACAGGAGAATTGCAGGTTCTAGGCCAGCCTCTGCAAATTAGTGAGACCATTAGCAACTTAAGATCCTGTTTTAAAAATAAAAGTTAAGCCAGGCATGGTGGTATATGCCTGTAATCCCAATACTTGGAAGGCTGAGACAGGAGGATCATGGGTTCGAGGCCAGCATCAGGAACTTAGTGAGACTCTCAGCAACCCAGTGAGACGCTGTTTCCAAATAAAAAAATAAAAAGGGCTGGGGTTGTAGCTCAGAGGTAGGATGCCTCTGGGTTCAATTCCCAGTACCAACAAAACAAAAATAAAAGTTAAAAAAGGGCTGGGGATATAGCTTGAAGGTAGAAAGCCCTTGGGTTCAATCCAATTTTATATATACAAATTTTATATTTATAGATAAAAAATATATACATATTTATTCTTTTTCCAACTAAATACCAGGACTGGACAATGCCAGCTAAAATCTCACATTAACTGGAGTGGGAAGATGTTATTTTTACACCTATTCTTCACCCGTCCTTTCAAGAACTGTCATTCTTGAAATCCCTGCCTCTAAGTGAAAAGTTGCTAAATGACAACTATTTCCACTACTTTTAAGGAGAAGAGTTTTGATGCGTTCCCTCCCAGCGAGTTGTCTTCTAGACACTGATTGCTTGCTTGAGAGACACTTCCTTCCTCCATTTGTGATGTTTACAAAATGAGATGCACCAACAGTGGGACTACTGATTGGACTGAGGAATGCTTCTGAAAAGCCCAGAAAGCTTCCCAAAATAGCAAACCTTCAAGTACTTTTCAAGCACCTAACTCTATGCACTTAATGTATAGGCTATTGAGGAAGCAGAGTGTCCTGGTCACCTCAGTAGAGTCCCTGCAACTTCCGGATGGCAGCACTTTTACTATAGGTTTCTATCTCCAAATGGCAGGCAATTAAAACTGGGGCCACCTGATAGCTCTCAGACTAGAAAGTATCATGTCTATATAAGCTGATGAAATCATAACGGCAAAGTATCACTTTATTTTTATTGTGCTAAAATATGCATAACATAAAATTTACCATCTTAGTTATTTTTAAGTGTGCAATTCAGACGCTAAGTACATTCAGTGTTGTGTGACCATCACCACTATCCATTTCCGGGATGTTTTCCTCATCCCCCAAAGAAACCCTGTACCTGTTAAATAGTAACTCCTTACTCCTCCCAAGCCCCTGGTAACCACAGAATAGCACTTTTATAAGCATATTCATTTAGTGAGTCTTGGGGTGAGAAAGCTATTATAAAAAAGGAAAAGTGGGGAAGCTGTTATCTGAAAAATGGTAAAACTCTGGAAGAGTTAGTGAAAATCATAAACCTGCCTATCTTTTGCTAAAAAGATATGATATTATGATTATGATATTAATTCCTATCAGAATTGCCTGGTGGTCTGGAATGCTCGTGCACACGCCAAGTAAAAATGATACCTAATCCCCGCTGTGTGTGCTGAGCATGCCGAAGCTCCCACGTGTGGGGCCACAGGACTGGACCCAGCGAGGAGTCAGGAAATCCTTCAAGAACTCACAAGGAACTCGGGCATGGCTGCTGGGTGTGGGGTCCTGCTGGCTCAGGGGCAGGGGCAAGTTCATGCTGTCACCCCCCCAATTGTTAATCATCATCTGAACTTCAAATACTACTCTGAAGCTAAGAATTCAACTATTATCTACTATGGTTTGAGTGTGTCCCCCAAAGTTCATATATTGGAACCTTAATTCTTCCGTGTGGCAGTGCTGGGAGGTGGGGCCTTGTGAGATGTCTTGGGGTAATGGAGTCCAGCCTTCATGGATGATTGATGTCTTTTTCTTGTAAGAATGAGTCGGCGGTTGCCAGTTCAGCCTCCTTTACTGTCTTCCTCACTGAGACAGCTTCCTTCCCTCTCTGCCGTGAGATGAAGCAGCATGAGACCTTCACCAAATTCGGCTGCCCAGTCTTGGGCCTCCTACCCTCCAGAACTGCGAGCCACGTTTCTTTTCTTTATAGATTTCCCAGTCACAGATATTGTTACAGTAACTGTGAACTTTAAGAAAAGTTGACTCTCCAAGAAGGGATCCAGGTGGCTAATTGGGCCTAAATTCAAAAATGGAGTCTGGTAGCCATTTGCTGACCTGGGACCCCACACCATTCTGTTCCTAGAGCCAAACCTCACAGCCCCTGAATGTTCTTGTTTCAACTGCCAAGATGAACAACCTCTAGAAAGGCTCACTTTGCCTTCTGGACCTGACCAATGAACTATGACATACAGCCAATATCAACCAATCAGAATTGGGCATGATTGCATCCCTCATTTGCCTAAGTGGCCTGACAGGAGAACCTGGAAAGGAAATTCTCTAAGCTCACCCCCTCTCTTTGTTTCTTCTGAGCCCACTTTCGTTTTGTACTTCAGGCTGTTGATGCCCTGCTTTGCAAATTGTGTTTTTCTTTTTAAAATAAGGCCCTGCTAGTACCCTCAGCAACTTAGTGAGACTGTTTCAAAATAAAAAATAGGGATGAAGTGTAGTTCAGAGGTAGAACGTCCCTGGGTTCAATCCGTAGTACCCAAACCAATAAATAAATTAAATAAAAGCCCCACCTTTTCGCTTGAACCCCTTTTTGGTGAATTTTGGTTGACACAAGTGAAAATAGACTAAAACACTACCAAAGGGACAGTGTTCTATAATTTGAAACACCTACACAATTACGCCTTGAATAAAATTCAATATTTAAGCCAGCCATAACTGGTACTTTTAAAAAAGCATATGTAGAAAATCACTGCTAATGAGATATTAATGGGAATAATGACTGTCTTTAATTTGAGCCCACAAAGTCTCTTCTTTTCTGCTTTATTTATAGTCTTAGGTGCTTACTCTAACTGGCCCCTTTCCAGGACCTGCTTCTTCTAAAAGCGCATGGGTTTGGTTGTGAAGGAAATCCTTACACTTAAAGGCTTTCTAGGCGCCTCTCCCCCAAGGCATTTTGCTAATGTGTACCAGAACATTCTTGAAAGAGAAAGAAATTCTTTGTAAAGAGAAGAGTCGGCCTCTGGGTGCTTCTAGCCCAACTGTCTCCTATTAATCTGCAACCTAGTTAAGAGAACAGGAAACAGCGTGTACGTGCACGGTGCTTTCTACAGTAACTGCGAGCATTCATTCAGACATTTACTAAGTGCCAAGCACTATGCTAAGTTCTTTCTATGGATAATATCACTCATTGATCGCATCTACCCAGTAAGGTAAGAATTATTTTTATGGATATCATTTATATTGGGGAAACCAAGGCTTAAATACATGAAATAGCTTGCCCAGAACCACCCGGGGAATAAGTGTTGAGCCAGAACTTGAATCTAAGTAGACTGACAGACACCCCCGCCCCCGGGGGCTTACTGAATTAAACCATACTGTTCTAATTCATGTAAAACCTCTGTGAAGTATAAATTTCTTTCCTGTATTTTACAGATGAGAAAACTGGTTTTGAATAGTTAATTGGCCCTGTGCTGCAGCTGTTACGTGATGGGGCTCAGAATCAGGCCTGGTGTTATTGGGCCCTCAAGCCCTTGTTCTTTCCATTAAACACATGGTCTATTAGCTGCTCCTGGTCCCCGAGGCCACTTTAAAAACAGGAGGGAAATGGAATGGATGCACAGCAAGAGCAGTTGAATGGCAGTTTATCATTGCCACCAGCCCTTTTCTTCTCGGAAGGCTCCTGGGTCTGACAGATCTGTGCACAAGTTCTCTGCTCCTCCTGCAAGTCTCTTGAATGACACTTGACACAAATTAGATAATCAATGTTCATTTGCTGAAGGGGATGAAAAAATGCAACACGCATTGTAAGGCTTGCTCACAGTCCCTGGCACTAATAGGAACCAACCACCCACAGATGTGAGGGGCAGACGAGGGAGCGAGAACACGTGGTAATACGTTTACAAGAGTTTTATGCAATGCTCGAGGGCTCTAACTCGTAAGCATTTGGGTTTTTCTCTCAGGAAAAAGCAACTCCAATGATCTGATCTCTATAATTTAGGACAGGATTTAAAAAGTTATGACTCAATCTCTCCAAACCAAATTGTAATACTAAATTTAGACTGAGAAGGATATATATATATAAAATATAATAAAATATAAATATATAAAATATATATGTAATATATATATATAAAATTATTATCTTATAATAAATACTGATGTAACTATTAGAAGAAAAGAACAGTGATAATCAAGCCAGGCATGGTAGTGCACGCTTGTAATAGAAGGATTGATCCTAGGTTCAAGGACAATCTCAGCAACATAGGAAGACTCTTAGTAACCTAGAGAGACCATGTTTTGTAACAAAGAAATAAAAAGGGCTGGGGGTGTAGCTTGGAGGTGGAACATCCCTGGGTTCAATCCCCAGAACCACACACACACACACACACACACAAATGGTGATAATCATTTAGTGAGCTGCTTAACTAATACTAAGGAAAACCTGTGTTCTGTAAGTCTTGAAAATACCTTATGGTAATATCTTTTATTTATTTTTTAAATTTTATTTGTTTTGTATGGTACTAAGGATTGAATCCAGGGGTGTTCTACCTCTGATCAACACTCCCAGTCTTTTAATTTTGAAACAGTTTCTTGCTAAGTTACCATACAGTGGCCTCAAATCTGCAATCCTTCTGTTTGAGCCTCCAAATGAAACGGGGGTGTCTCTCCTTATAGGGTTCTTGTCCCTTGGATTTCGACGAATGAAGTCCAAGCACTAGTGAAGGGTATAGAAATATGAAAGTTTATTTAAGTCAGGGAAAGATAGAAGACAAAAGCAGACCCCCCACACACAAAGGAGGGGATACTGGAAAGAGAGTGACCTTGAAGCTCTTGGGACATGGGCTTTTAAACCTTACTGAGGTTTTCCATCTACTCTTTTATGATTGGTCTGAATTGGGTTTTGGGGAACCAATGATTTTTTCACAATTTTGATCCTTAATTTGAATTGCTATCTTGTGGGCTGCTGGTGATTTCTTGGCGCCCATCAGTCTTTCTCCTTCCTGTTTACCTCCCTCAACCTCACAGAAGGCGATGCACATGGTCATTTTAATTCTTCCTGTTTCCAGGTCCTCTGCCCTGCCTCATAAAGTACTGGGATTACAAGTGTGAGCCACCATGCCCGGCTTGGTAGTACCTTTTAATATGAGCAATTACTTGGGTAATAAAAACAATCGATGCTAAATTGTTTTATATGTAGATGTTGGGGTACCCTTAAACAGAGGGTATGATTAAAATACCTTAGCTGCTGCTCAGAACATTTTAAAAGACATTTAGAGGGGGACCCACACAGCCCAAAGTAGTTTTTGTTTTAGACTGAGATTTAAAGGTCAAGAAGAGGAAGTTGAACAAGCCCTGCGCACTCCAGATTTGGAAAAGATAGTCACAGGAACCCGGTCCTACAGAGCCCCAGCTCAGCTTCCTTTGCTCTCTTTCTGTTTACCAAAGGCAAAGAAAGATAGACACCACATTGAAAGCTTAGAGCTCAGGAGGGCGGTGAGAACTTTCCTTTGAAGGGGGAGGAAAGGACAATGGCTGAAGCCATGTTCTTATCAGAAGCTGCTGTAAGGAAATGCCTTCTTCTCATCCCATGTCACCGAAGCCACCTCTGAAAGTATCCAGTGTTCACATTCAGAGCCCAGTTCCCTGTGGGGCAAGAGGGAAATGAAGACAACTAGATTTGGGTCAGAACACTGCTTTGGCCAGCAAGATGGTTCTTGCTTCTTGTAGCAATGCTTGGTCTCTGGCTTACTTTGTCCTTTACTGTCCCTGCCTCTTCTTCTAGACTCCAGAGTTTGTGCTCTTGGAACCTCTCTCTCTCAGACATGGCTCACGGTGCTTTCTCAAGCCTTGTCCTCCCTCTCTGGCCTTTCTTCCCTGTTTACACTCATCACTGTTTTATTCTATGGTACAGATGGAGCCTCAAAACATCTTCTAGGAGCTCTTTCCCAAGTGGGAAGGGGGCTGAAGGCTGGCCTTGAGTGTGAGTAGTCAGTGGTTGGATTCAGGACAAGGAAGTCAGATTGCTGGAATAGAAAGTTGGAAATAACAGGGAAGCTCAGACTCACTGAAGTCCACACGTGCACAGGGTATCAGTGGCCAGAGCAAGGTAGCTGGAAGGAGGAGGGCGGCTTGTGCTAACAGTTGGAGGGGGGCAAATGAGCTGTGGATGAGACAGCAACAGATACCCTGAGCCCCAGCTGGTAGAGCCAGAAGGGCTTTGAGGCTAGAGGCCAAGACTCTGGATCTACCACTGACTTTGTGTGCGTGCGTGCGTGTGTGTGTGGTGATGGGGATTGAACCCAGGGGTGTTCTACCTCTGATCTGCAAACCCAATCCTTTTTTATCCTGAAACATCTTAGTTATCATGCACTGGTCTCAAACCTGTGATTCTTCTTCAAAGGTCTCAGCCTCCCGAGTACTGGGATTACTATTTTTTATGGTGTTGAGGATTGGACCCAGGGGCATTCTACCTTGGAGCTACACCCCCAGCCCATTTTATTTTTTATTTGGAAATAGGGTCCCACCAAGTTGCTGAGAGCCTCACTAAGTTGCTGAGGCTGGCTGCGAACCTGCGATCCTCCTGTCTCAGCCTCCCAAGTTCAGGAATTACTGACATGCACCACCATGCCAGGCTCCACCACTGATTCATACAGTGACTGATGCCCTGCTGGGAAAGACACCAGTGTCTGGCTTTCCCTCCAGAACTTGCCTTTTTCACTGATGTATGTACTTTACAATATGTTAATTACCATCTCATCCCACCTCTCTGACCTTGTGTGGCCATCTCTATCTTCCCTGATTATTTCTCTTCATCCTAACATCCTCTTCAGTTTTTCTCTGTAGTTTCTCCCTCCCTAGGTAGTTCCTGCCTTCTTTCTGTACTCTGCTCTAACCCCATCATGCACCTAAATTCTCGGGCTTGAACAGTCTTCCAGCCCATCCTTGTCCTCATGGGCTTTCCACTGTCGCTTTATCAGGCCCCCCATGGACAGTCGCTCTCAAAGCAGATGCTTATAACAAAGGTGCGCAGTCATACTGATGTGAGGTAGGTACCGCCTTCCTGTTCCCATCCTCTGAGTCAAGGGGTGAGTTTTTTACCTAGACCAAGCTCTGGAGGACTGTGGTTCTTTTAACTAAGAAGACAATCACTACACTAGATCAGTACCTCTCTAAGGGATTCTAACTGCTGGGAATTGTTGGACACTTGGAGCCTGTTAAGCCTGGAGGAAGCAGAGCAGAGCTGCTAGTTTGTGACCTCTGGGCATGGTCAAGGTCATCTACCCAGCAGCCCCAACCCACTGGCTAGATAGGAAGGAGCATTTCATTTCTTTGGCCTTTGCTTCTTCTTTTTTTTTTTTGCAGTACTGGGGATTGAACACAGAGGCATTCTACCTCCAAGCTACACCCCCAGTCCTATTTTTTATTCTTTATTTTTTTTGAAACAGGGTCTCACTAAGTTGTGGAGGGCCTAAGTAGCTGAGGCTGGCTGTGAACCTGGATCCTCTGGTCTCAGCCTCCCAAGTATGGAATCACAAGCGTGCGCCTCCACGCCCAGCTGGTCTTTGCTTCTTGAACTCACAGGTGGGACATTTCTATGACTGGCTAGATCTCATTTATCCCCCAACCCCCCCTACCTCCTTTGTTTGCCTAACGCAGGGCTTTGGTATTTTTTCCCTTTTCCTGTACATATTCATCTAGGACAGGATATTATGCAACAGTGTGGTTGCGTAATATTTTACCAAGATTCTGTGGTTTAGAACATGTTACAACCCATTTTACAGCAAACCCTAGCACGGTGCACACGTCAGGCACCTCAGGAGATTAAATGCTTTCTAAAGTGCTTCACACAATCAGCACTGCCCCCTTCCCTGGCTTCGCGGCCTCTCCCCGCCACTCAGGTGGAGCAGCTGCCTTCTCTCAATCCCAGTTTCTCCCTGAGGCTGGACAAGCGGGTGTCCCATGATTGATTCCTTCAGATGCCACAAACCTCCCCTCTAGTTTCCATTCCCACTAGCACGATCGCTTTCATCTAACATAGATTCCAAAGTCAGCGATACCACCTCTGGGGGCTTAGGGGATGCTGGAACAACTAGGGGATGGTAGGAGCCTTGGATGCAATTGGGGCATTGAATAAAAATAAAGGGAAGATAGAAGCACCCAGGGGGCACTGAGTGTTTTTTTTTTTAAAGGGGTGGTGAGCCAATAAGTCTGGGACTCTATGCACTTCACCTCACACGAGGACTCTTTAGTCAGTTCCAATCATATTTACTGAGTGTATGCTGTATATTAGGCTAAATGTTGGGGGAATATGGAAGAAAGTAAAATAGAACTCCAGAGCAGGGACACTTACATAGACTTACAAACAGCCAAGTGTAGGAGGCCTGGTAGGCAGAACAAGGCTCCTGAAAGATGTCCACATCCTCATCCCCAGAACCTGGGACTGTGACTTTCCATAGCAAAGGGACTTTGAAGATGCCATTAAATTAGGGAACTTGAGATGGTGAGGTTATCCTGGATAATCTGGGCAGGCCCAGTATAACCACAAGGGGCCTTTTAAAAGGAAGACAGAAGGATCTGAGTCGGAGAAGGAGAGGTATAACACAAACAGAGGTCAAACTGATAAGGGGTCAGAAACTAAAGAATGCAGACTGGATCTGGAAGCTGGAAAAGACAAAGAAACCGACTCTTCCCCCAGCCTCCAGCAGAAACCAGCCTGCTGAACCGTGTTGGACTTCTTACATCCAGAACTATAAGATAATACATTTGTGTTGTTATGAGTTACTGAATTTACGGTAGTTTGTTACAGCTACAGTAGGAAAACTAATACGTAGGATAAGTTCTAGAGACAGGAAAATTTACTACTATAGAGGCCAACCAATACAATTCAAATTAAATAAATAGAAAGGACATGGGGGTACAGAAAAGGGGATGGTCCATCTCCTGGGGTACAGGAAACTCCCAAGCGCAGGCAGCTTTCCAGTCTTCTCTCTGTGCTCCAACCTAGTTATTCACCAGCCTACTGGGATCTCCACAAGATACCACGAAGATTCTTCAAGCTCAGTATGTTCAATACCTGTGATTTTCACCCCCAAATCTGTTCTTCCTTCAGTGTTCCCTCAGCGAATGATACCCTGGCTGGTCCCTCTGTGTGGGTCAGAAACAGGAATCCTCCATGCACAGGACCCCACGTTCTACACACCAGTATTTTTCACAATAGTGGACCTGTGGCTAGTGCTCAAAACAAATTTATGATCATCATGGTTTCTTTTTCCTTAGTTCACTCATTTATTTTAAACTAAAATTCTTTTTTTTTTTTTTTGGTACCGGGGATTGAACCCAGGGTCATTCTACCTCTGAGCTACATTTCCAGCCCTATTTTTTATCCTTTATTTTGAAACAGGGTCTCACTAAGTTGCAGAGGGCCTCACGAAGTAGCCGAGGCTGGCCACAAACCTGTGATCCTCCTGTCTCAGCCTCCCAAGTACTGGGATTACAAGCATGTACCTCCACGCCCGGCTAGACTAAAATTCATTTAAAAGAGTTGTCACAAATTATTTCCAGACTCCAGGTATAATTTTTAAAATTCTAGAAGCATGAGTGCTTGCTTGAGCAAACTACAATAGAAAGAGGGCCTAATTTAAATGTGAAACCCTAAAATAATAGAGGCACCTTTCAGAAGATGTAAAAATCATTTGAAACCATAATAGAACAAACTTGATTTTGGCTATCTAGAGCAAAAGACCCCAAAACCAAAGAATAAAAATCCATGCTCCATTCAGAACACATTAGGCTTGTACTAATTTTTTACTAATTACTGCCATGTAATAATACTGTAATGTATGCTACAATATTATACCACAGTTGTATGCTACATTATACAATAGCCCACCACCACCACCATAGGAGATATGTTCCAAGAACTCTAGTGGATGCCTGAAACTGTGGGTAGAACCAAACCATATAAATACTGTTTTTCCTATACCCATATACCTATAATAAAGTTTAATCTATAAATTAGATACAGTAAGATGTTAACAACAACTACTAATAAAGTAGAGCAATTATAACAATATGCTGTAATAAAAGTTATGTGAATGTGAACTCTCTCTCAAAATATCTTATACTTTCACTTTTTCACTTAAAGGAGACATCTCACAGCTTCCCTTTGGCATATCTGAATTGCCAGCATCACCACTCTTGCACTTTGGGGCCATCATTAAGTAAAATAAAGGTTACTTGAACACAAGCACTGTGCCACTGCAACAGTGGATCCGATAACCAAGATGGCTACCAAGTGACTAATGGGCTGGTGGTGTATACAGCGTGGATACGCTGGGAGAAGGCCTGATTCAAGTCATGGGCAGGACTGAGTGGGACCGATCGGGACAAAATGGGATTCCATCACACGACTCAGAATGGCAACAGGAGTTAAAATTCATCAATTGTTTACTTCTGGAATTTTCCATTTTGTATTTTAAGACTGTGTTTGACCATTGGTAACTGAAACTGCCAAAAGGGGAACTGCAGATCAGGGCAGAACTACCATACTCCAATATTTAGGACCCAACTACAAGTAATTCTAGAGATCACATGTTTAATCAAGGCCTCACAGATTCTGAAGAATGCTTAGCTTCTTTAGAAGCATCTTTATTGCTACTCAGCATTGCCTTAAAGTGCAGCTTGCTTAAGAGACTGCTCTCATAATAACAGATCCGAGGCCTGGGGCATGTTGCTTATTACACAGTGCTTGTTTCTTTTTATTTGCCCTAAGCCATTACCCTAAGGACAATTCATGAGCCTTTTTTTTTTATTTTGTTTTTTGCGGTACTGGGGATTGAACCCAGAGGCATTCTACTTCCGAGCTCCACCCCCAGCCCTATTTTTTATTCTTTATTTTGAAACAGGGTCTCACTAAGTTGCGGAGGGCCTCACTAAGTAGCTGAGGCTGGCTGTGAACCCGGATCCTCCGGTCTCAGCCTCCCAAGTACTGGGATTATAAGCGTGCGCCACTACGCCCGGCTTCATGAGCCTTTTTAAATTAAGACTTGAGTAAGTGATATCCTATTGCAAAAGTAATTAAAATAAAATAACATTCTGGAAAGAAATTCAAGGTTTCAGTTTATGCTGTTTCCAGCATCAATTCTTTTCAACATAATTCCTTTAGCACAGAGGTCTAAAAAGGTTTTTCAATTTTCACTTTAAAACCTAAGTACTTTTGAGACACTGGGGAAAATCTTCCAGAAAAAGTGAAATGTTAACTATATCTAAGATTTACCTGGCCTATGATGTAGTGGGGAAACTGTCTTGATTGCCTACTATGAACGGTGCTTTCTCTTAAACTTGTATTTCCTTGTAGCTTTTTATTGGCCTTTATATCTGAATTGGGAAAGGTTTGCAGTTTTGAAATCAGGCTCTTTCTGAGAATAGAATTAGATATTACAATTCTACAACCCATCTTTGAAAATAAAGGATTATGAGAAAAAGAGGCATGTTAGGAGAAATGTTTCTGTGAACACTATGTCTGGGGTTGTGTGGATTGGTAACTTTGCAAAGGATGGTAACCAGCATCAAAAAGAAATTTATGGTTCACTGAATTATTTTGATACCCACAGAAATTACCTTAGGAATCTCCATTACATTGGAATTGTTCTTTCTGCTATTTCTCACTAATTATAGGCCTCAAAAGCTTGCAATTCAAATGCTGCAAACTTTGATGTATGATGAGTGAAATAAGCCAAGGAGGATTTGATGCTTCTTATAAAGCAAAGAAATTAATGCTACAGCATTTGTGCATTCAGAAAAGTCTCAGGATAGCCGGGTGTGGTGGCACACATCTGTAATCCCAATACTTGGGAGGCTGAGACAGGAGAATCGTAGTTCAAGGGCACCACTATGCCTGGCTCCCTTGAGTACATCTTTAAAAGTATTGGGGCCTGGTGTCTCTTTTGGAGATCTATATTACTTACATAATAGATATAATGCATAATTCAAGAGGCAGTCTCTCTAAACTAGAAGGGAAAGTTGTTTTTCCCCACAATCATTTGGCTTTGGAGACAGTCTGTTGTGACATAACCCCCCTCCCCTTTTTAGTGGTACTGAGAATTGAACCCAGGGACATTCTTCCAGTGAGCTACACCCCAGCGCTATTTTATTTTTTTATTTTGAAACAGGGTCTCACTAAGTTAGTATAGCACTGTCTTCAAACCTCTAATCCTCCCGTCTCAGTCTTCCAAGTACTGGGATTACAGGTATGTGTCACTGTGCCCAGTGACATATCTCCTTCCCCTGCAAAACAGTGTAGCTTTCTCTGTGCTAACACCACAGCTTAAAAAAAAGTAAAACAAATTTCTGCATTTTGTAAAATTTAATACAAATAGCATTTCAAACCATACAATCACCAGAAGTATAGTTTTCAAGAATGTTCCCATTTCACTTGGCGCGTCCAGCACCTCCGGCTTTCTGTGGCTGGTCTGTTTTGGCATCTCCATTGTCGGCAGGTTATTCTCATCCTGCCAGCGTTGTCTTTTCTCTTTGTCCTTTATTTCCTTCTCTCCCTTCCTTGCATGGTCCTTGTAGGCTTGGGCTCAGCTTTCATCTTCTGTGAGCAAGCGGATAAATAGCTGTGACCTGCCTGAAACATCATCAAGGACAGGCGATCCACAGAGCGAGTCGAAGGGGCTGTGAGTGGAAAGAACTATGGTGTTTTCTGATCGGATCCTGAGTCCTGCTCCGTCAGGGGAGTGGTTGCAGTAGCTTAGTTTGGCACAAAAAGCGAGAAGAAGAAAAATGGAAAATACCGCTCTAAAGCTGGGCATGGTGGCGCACGCTTGTAATCCCAGTACTTTGGGAGGCAGAGACCGGAGGATCCGGGTTCACGGCCAGCCTCAGCGCTCTCTCTGTCTCTCCCTGTCTCTCTCTCTCTCTCTCTCTCTCTCTCTACTTAGTGAGGCCCTCCGCAACTTTGTGAGACCCAGTTTCAAAATAAAGTATAAAAAATAGGGCCGGGGGTGTAGCGCGGAGGTAGAATGCCCCTGGGTTCAATCCCCGGTCTGCAAAAAAAAAGAAAAAAGAAAATACCGCTCTAAAGGCAGTGAGAGCCCGCAATGCTCTGTTCGTAGTTTGGAATTTTTTCTGGAAGCCGTGGGAGGGATGAAAGATGGGGAGAAGGGCGTGAATTGTCAGAGCCCGGGCCGGCTGGCGTGGGGGTGAGCATGGCAGCCTGTGTCTCCATGACTACTTTCCTGCCAGATGTCCCAAGTCCAAGCTTCCAGGACACACTCGTGACCTTCTGTACTGATGTGGCCAGACTTTAACCCAAAGAATCTATTTGGGTTATTTGCTCCCAGTACTGGCAAAATTAGTTTCTCCGTACTTAGTTGGGTTTGTGTTTTGCTTAAAGTCCAAAACAGAATGTCAGTTTTGTCAAAAGTCAATACTTTATTAAGAGATACGTGTTTGTGTGTGTTATATACACATAAAATATATGTATTTATCTATACATGTGTAGGAAAACATTCTAAAGAAATAGAAAAGAATGATCAGTTCCAAAGTCAATTGAGTTGCTACCTCTGGGAAGAGGCGAGGGTCTGCTTCAGGGAGGGAAAATGTTAAATGCAGTGGGTTTGGGTGAGATTAATTGGTAGAACAAGGTTTTAAATGTAATAAGTAATAGAATCAAGGCCCAAGTGGAAGGCTAGATCTTTGAGATAGAGACCTTGTCTTTTAGAAACAGTGATAGAACCAAATGTGGTGGTGTACACCTGTAATCCCCAGTACTTAGGAGGCTGAGATAGGAGGATTGCAGGTTTGAAGCCAGCCTCAGCAACTTAGTGAGACCCTCAGTAACTTAGAAAAATAAAATATAAAAAGGGCTGAGGCTGTAGCTCCAAGGTGGAATGCCCCTGGGTTCAATCCCGAGAGAAGAAAGGAAGGAAGGAAGGAAGGAAGGAAGGAAGGAAGGAAGGAAAGAAAGAAGAAAGAAAGAAAGAAAGAGAAAGAAAGAAAGAAAGAAAGAAAGAAAGAAAGAAAGAAAGAAATGGAAAGGATGTATTTAAAGATGGAGACTGTTAGGAAAAAATAGAAGAATTCACATCAGTCATTTCGGTGAAGTGGAGTAAAGGTCATCTGCTGAGTTCAGAAAGCAGTGTGTGTGGGGTGTGGGTGTGTCGGGCTCCAGGGTCTAGAACATGGTTCGTGCTCAATAAATTTGTGTTGAGTGAATGCTGAATGAGGGGGAAATACTGGAATAAATACTGCTGGCCATTTGCTAGGAAGCAAACCAGAAAGAATACAAGAACACAAGAATACTTGGATGGCTTCGTGGGTTCAACAGAGGTTAGGTGGCGGGAATCTATTGTGCTAAAGCCAACTGGCAACCCGCAAGGTCTAGAGAAAAAGAATGGCGGATGTGGGAAGGAAAGAAAAAAGGGGCATTCTAGGGGTTAGTAAAAGCATAACTTCAATAGTCATGGGCCCAGGCTGGCTAAAGAGGGGAGGGAAGAAAGGAGGGAAATGAAGCCAGCCTAGGAGAAAAGAAGGGCAGAGGTTAAAGCTCCCCTCCACTGAAGTCTCTCTGTACTGGCTCATTCCCATCACCATATAAACTTGATATTATTTCTCTTACCTTCAAAAAAAAAAAAAAAGAAACAAAAAACCCTGTACTCTTGACCTCAATTCCTTTGCCAGCTCCTGCATGGTTTCTCTGCTTTCCTTTGCAGCAGATGTCTTTTTTTGGGGTGGGGAGTAACTGGGGATTGAACCCAGACACATTCTACCTCCAAGCTACAGCCCCAGCACTTTTTATTTTGAAACAACATCTCGCTAAGTTGTTGAGGTTGGTCTTGAACCTGCAATCCTCCTGTCTCAGTCTCCTAAATTCTGGGATTACAAGTGTGTGCCACCATGCCCAGCTTGCAGCAGATGTCTTTGAAACAGTTTCATATGCATACTCAAATAGCATAGTCAAATCTCTCTCTCCCGTTTTCTCCTAAGCCATCTCTCCATTGAAACTGCTCTGGTCAAGGTCACCACTGACCTCTAGTTTGCTAAATACAACGATCAACTCCCAGTTTTCATTTTACCAGACCTGTCAATAGTGTTAGAAATAGCTGACACTTCTCGAACTTACACAATTTCTTCACTTTGGGGGCACCTACCTGGGTTTTTCTCCTATCTCCCTGGCTGCTCCTTTCTCCTCCTTTGCTGCTCCTCCTCTTCTGACCTTTTAGCCTTGGCATATCCTAAAGCTAATTCCTTGTTTCTTTTCTCTTTACTACCTATACTCACTCCGTCCCACGTCATCAATACCTCCTAAATGTGTATCTCCAGTCCAGAACTCTCTCCTGAGATTCATACCTGCACATACACCTCCTACTTAACATAACTGCTATCTCAAACTCACTTTGTGCAAAAAAGAACTTCTGACGTTCCCATCTTGCCCTGCCCTCACGTCTGTCCCACTCATCGTCTCTACTTCTCATTCAGTGGTGACTTTACCCTTCCCTCCACGCAAGCCGAAAGTCTCTGTCAGCCTTTCTTTAACACTACTCCTTTGTATAACACTCCACATCTGATTAGTTGGCACCTTTGACTGGTGCCTTCAAAATATACCTAGAATCCAATCAATCTTCATTCTAAGCTGTTTTATTTCATCTAGACAATAGAACAGAATAGCTAGAATGGCTTTGTTAGCTGGTCTTCTTGCTCATAACTTTTTACTTCCCATCAACCTCCCCATGCCCCAATCTATTCTTAATATAGCTGTCAAAGTGGTCCTTTTTAAAAGGAAATTAGCCCGGTGTGGTGGCACATGCCTGTAATCCCAGTACTTGGGAAGTTGAGACAGAAAGATCACAGGTTAGAAGCCAGCAAGGCCTTCAGCAACTTAATGAAGTTTGAAACAGCAACTATTTCAAATTAAAAAAGCAAAAATAGGGCTGGGGGTGTAGCTTAGAGGTAGAATGCCCCTGGATTCAACCCCTAGTTCCAAATGATAATAATAATAATAATAATAATAATGATAATAAATAAAAAGATCCTGACATTTCTCTGTAATTGAACCTCCAATGACTTCCTGTCACACTCTGTAAAAGCTAAAGTTCTTGTGGTGGCCTCTGAGGCCCTCTACCATCTGTCCTCACGTTATCCTGTGGAGCTCACCTTTCCCTCGCTTCCTTTGCCTCAGTTTCTCTACTCCTCGCTATTCTAGGACACACTAGGTCTGCTGCTGACCTGGGTCCTTTGCAGACTTCTTGGCTGCAAGTTTTCCTAGATCCCACAGGTTTGACGGCCTCACTTCATTCATGTCTCCGCTCAAATGTCCATGGTCAATTTGAGATCACGCCGGTGGTATGCTGCTGACTGATCATCAGCTGCCTATCTGTGGGGAGGAAGTCGCACTTCATAGCCCCTGATGATTTCCATGGTGTAAATATTTGGCAATTTCAAGATACCAAGGAAATGTCACCAAATGCTGCTGAACATGGCCCTGGAAGAAATGTGACAACCCGCTCTCTGTAGCTGGTGTGAGCCATCCGCGCATGCCACTGGTTACAACCCAGCCCCAGCTCCTCAGCCCAGTTAGTGTGCAGGGCACATGTCACCGTCTTGCATGACATGGTGTTTAGTGTCAAGTCTGCTGTTTATTACCCACCTCCTCCCCCACCACACTCCCGAAAACTTTTCTCTACTTGTTCATTGATGTAATAACAGTGCCTAGCACAGAGCAGGTTTCTAAAACACAGTTGTTCAAGTAATGAATGGATTTCCCAGTGACAGTGCTATAGCGCAGATGGAGTAACAATGAGAGACTAGGAGGATGTAGAGGGCAGAGAGCTGTGGTCAGGTTTGAAGATCTGAGTAGGCAGGACAGATGAAGATGTGCTAGAGAAGGCCTGGAGCAGTGAGCGGGGTGGCTGCCTTTGGATCTGAGGACTCTGTGAGGGGGGAGTTCTGAGCAGCCTTTACCTTCAGGTAGTTTTAGAACCAATCCCTTTCCTTAGCAATAATATCAGAGAACATGATCAGAAATCTGGAGGCTTTCTGAGGTTAGACAATAGTCCCTTGTTTGAAGCTCTATCTTTAACTTAAAAGAACATTATCTTGGACTATTCCATCACTCTCAGTTTAAATAAAAAAGAATCGTGTGCACGGAAAGTGAACAAAGGGAATTTAGGGGTGGACATTTACCAAAGAGACTGAGAAAGAATTCTTGATAGTTTTAGGAAACTCTTTGCAGTCACTTTTCTTTGAATTACCTTCCCTGGAGACTTTCTTTTATTCAACAAATGTGCTTCATGTCTTGATCCAGGGCCTTGAACATCTGGATATTTCCCCTCTCAATGATGTGAGCCCTCTTACAACTCAGCAATTCTGTTCACACCGAAACTTCTGACAATACTCCTTTTCGAATGTGCCACAGAAGTCCATTTCTTCCCTATGCATTTATTACCACAAAACCAGGTCAGCGAGTGTGTTGGTTTTCCGAGTTCGAAGCCTAATCATCGGTTGTCCTGTCTTCCTGAAACTCAATGTCACACTGTTCTCACACTTGGGTATCATCAGCCTCTGCTTATGGTGAGCTTGATTTGAAAACTACTTAGCACTTTAATAGCCATCTCAGCCCTTTATGAACACATTTCTGGTGGACATTATTCTCATTTATCTCATTTCTCCAAAGAATATCTTTCAAGAGGGCTAGAGATGTAGCTCAGTGGTAGAGCACTTGCCTAGCATGCATGAGGCCCTGGGTTCAATTTCTAGCACTGCAGGGGAAAAAAAAGAGAATTATAAGAATACCTTTCATGAATAACATGAATGTTAAATGTGATTGATTTGATGTTTTCTTCTAACATGTTGTTGGATTTACTATTTGGGTCCAGGGAAGTTAGTATGGAAAATATCAAGTTATGCTTATTTAATTTTATCTATTAAAAACTTCAAGCTGGTTGCAGTGGTACATGCCTGTAATCCCAGTACTTGGGAGTCTGAAACAGGAGGATCACAGGTTCGAGGCCAACCTCAGCAATGTAAGCAAGACCCTCTTTCAAAGTAAAAAATAAAATAGGGTTGGGGGGTAGGTAGCTCAGAGGTAGGATGCT
>PVJS01036429.1:0-14804 GCA_004027185.1 Glis glis
TATAAAAAAAAATAGGGCCAGGGGTGTAGCGCGGAGGTAGAACGCCCCTGGGTTCAATCCCCGGTACCGCAAAAAAAAAAAAAATAGGGCTGGGGGTGTAGCTTGGAGGTAGAACACCCCTGGGTTCCATCCCCGGTACCACAAAAAAAAAAGAAAGGTATACTTATAAAACTTGCAAATTAATGTGAACCTGGGAAGGATAACTAATATTTAAGCAAACAGGTTGAAGCCACTAAAATGAAACTTAATAGGGATCAATAAGGAGATTGTACTTCGCAAAAATAAGTGCACAAGAAGATGTGAGAGGAGAATATACTTTGATGTTTATGTTTTAAAACACTTGAGCTTTTAAATTACCCACTAATTCAGTATAAGTGTAAATTGTGATATTACTACTTGAAAAGCTGTCATAATCTTATGTAGGAATATAGCATCAAGAGAAGATGTAATAATGAATGCACTATATTCTATGCACCTAAATCGCATTGGGAATACATTTTTTGTTCAGGCTTTCAATATTTTTTTAAATGAATTCCTTATAAAATGTTTAATTTAGGAGCACCAGGACAGTAAGTCTAGAGACTATCTGATATGAAGGATGAGTGAAGGAACTTTTAGGCATTTAGGATAGAAAAGGAAAACATAAGAATTGCTTTCAAACACTGCAAAAATAAAAAAGAATATTGATCTTTTTTTGTACCAAAGAAGACAAGTGGAGCAGAGTCAGGCCCAGTGTTGCACACCTGTAATCCAGTTCTTAGAAGCTGAGAGACAGAAGGATCACAGATTCAAGGCCAGCCTCAGCAACTTACTTAGCAAGACCCTGTTTCAAAACAAAAAATAAGATAGGGCTGGAGGCATGGCTTGAACATGCCTCTGGACTCAATCCCCAGTACAAGAAAGAAAGAGAGAGAGAGGAAGGGAGGGAGGGAGAGAATATTAACTTATTGTAGAGGTGAACTTCCTAACCACAGGAGTTACTTAGTAACTATAAAAAGCAGTGCTTGCCAAGAATTGGCTCCCCATCATTGAAAGCACTAAAAGAGTAAGTAGCTGGTTTGCTTTCTGTCAGGAATGCTATGGAAGAGAGTTTGTGTTTGATGGGAGGTTGAACTAGTCTCACTTCTATGATCCATCCAACTCTAACACTTGGAAATGGCTAAAATGTTTTAAGTCTGACAAAGTCTAAAAAGTATTAGCAAGTATATGGAGCAACTAGAACTCAAAACATTGCCGGTGGCAATGTAAAATAGTGAAGCCCCTTTAGAAAATGGTCTAGCATTTTCTAATAAGTTAAACATCACACTGACCATGACAGCCTGTGCCCATAAGGAGACTTGTATAGGGATATTCGTAATAGTCAAAAACCATAAACAGGGCTGGGATGTGGCTCAGTGGTAGAGTGCTTGCCTAGCATACACAAGATCCTGGATTTGATCCCCAGCACACACACACACACACCTCACATACAATCACACACACACACACACACACACACACACACACACACACACACCTCACATACAATCAGTCCTACTGTCCGTTAGCAGGGTGATAAGTAAATTGTGATATATTTATAAAATGAAGTGTTCCTTACCAGTGAAAACAAAACTTGCTATAACATGAATGAAAACAAATGTGTGAAAGAAGTTAGACACAAAAATATATACTGTTTTCTTTGACTTTTATGAAATTCAGAAACACATTAATGTGCTACAATTCAAAATGAGGAAGAAATGGCCTATAAAAGGAGCATGTGAGCCGGGCATGGTGGCACACACTTGTAATCCCAGTACTTGGGAGGCTGAGACCGGAGGATCTGAGTTCAAGGCCAGCCTCAGCTACTTAGTGAGACCCTGTTTCAAAATAAAGAATAAAAAATAGGGCTGGGGGTGTAGCTCAGAGAATGCCCCTGGGTTCAATCCCTAATACCACACAAAAAAAGGAGCATATGGAAACATTCTAGAGTACTAAAAATATCCTGTATCTTGATTTAGGTGATTGTATCATGGATGTATACATCTGTCAAAACTCACTAAACTACACGCTTAGGGATTGTTCATTTCACCAGGCACAGTGGTGCATGCCTGTAATCCCAGTACTTGGGAGGTTGAGACAGAAGGATTGCAGGTTTGAGGCCAGCCTTAGCAATGTATCAAGACCCTTAGTAACTTAGAAAAAACCTATTTCAAAATGAAAATTTAAAAATGACCTGGTGGTGTAACTCAGAGGTAGAATGTCCCTGGGGTCAACCCAAGTACCAAGAGTTGTGCATTTTATTCTATGTTAATTATACTTCTAGATGGAAGGGATTCTTGGGGAAGTTGTAGGTTAAATCTGCAGCTTCGTTCTTAATTGTTGTTAACAAAAAGAGTTAAGCTTGGGTGTAGTATCTATAATCCCAATACTTGGGAGGCTGAGACAGGAGGGTTACAGATTTGAGGCCAGCCTCAGCAACTTGGTGAGACCCTGTTTCAAAATAAAAATAAAAGTGTCCGGGGTAGCTTGAAGGTAGAATGCCCCTGGATTCAGTCCCTAGTACCCAAAAAAAGAGAGTTAACTAGGCCCTTGTGGGCAAGCCTAACAATCAGATACTGTTTTTCCGTTGAGGGAAAAATATATTCTCTTTTTGAAATAATTGGCTTTAAAAGTAAACTTTGGGAATTTCACCTTTTTAAGCTTGCATGACATTATATTATACAGGACTAATAACTAAATTCTCATAAAAATTGATCATTATGTTAAATTGTACTGTACTAATAATTCTAAATTCTCTTAAAAATTGAACATTAAATGCACGCTTTCTCCCCCCTAGCATGGTGCCTGTGTAAATGCAATGGACTTGTGGCAGTTCACTCCTCTTCATGAGGCAGCTTCTAAGAACAGGGTTGAGGTGTGTTCTCTTCTACTGAGTTATGGTGCAGATCCAACACTGCTGAATTGTCACAATAAAAGTGCTATAGACTTGGCTCCTACACCACAGTTAAAAGAAAGATTGTCATGTGAGTATAAAAACTATGAATGTTCAGCTAGGATATTATATCAATAAACTGAACACTTTTTTCTTTCCTATCTATATTTAGAAATGTTTAAATAATGGAATATTTTCCATAGCCATGAATATCTACTATTGTGTAGCATATTTGATGATTTGGAAGCTTCTACTTATTCTAGACACTATGAAAAAATATATATTTGCATATGTTTTAGTTTTATAGATGGTATGCTTTTGAAATGAAAGCATTTGGGTTTTGTTCCTATCTTTGATATGACTTTGTAGCTAATCTGCGTTAAAGTAATATTTGTAAGATTTATCATCTTGTAAATATAGTCCCCATGTCGTAACATTTAATATTATTTGGTACATGGGGCAGAATTCTGTGATTTTCTGTCTATAACTGATGTAGTAAGAAGTAATCACTTAAGTGAAATATTACTACATATAAGTAGGCCCTTGGCTTAAACTTGTATTATACTGGAATAATAAGGGATAATGGGTGGTTTACAAGTCTGGTAAGTAAAAGAGAAACCTTGAGAAAATACCCTCTCATTTTTTCATCATGGGTGGCACTTGGCAATAGACCATTTGTCTAGCCCCCAGTTATCTGATAGGTTTGAGCAAAACCATCTACTATTGCCATAATGTTAATGTAGGGATTATTTCTTTACTCAGAAAATACATTTTTGGCTTTGGGAAATTCTCAGAACACTTGGGTCTGGGGATGTATTGCGGTACTCTAGATACCTTTACACCAGAACCTGTCAGAGCCTAATCCTGTGCATACACTTGGGGATGAATTGACCTTTAACTGAGGAGCTCTGGAGTACCATTGTGTCTGTTTCTGGGGGTTATATTTGGAGAATATCTATGGAGCTTGAGTCTAGGTGTTTTGAAAATTTACTTTCAAAATAATTTCAAGAAAAGTACTAGGTATCTTTTTACTGGTTCCATTAGCATGATAATTCTCATGTAGATTTAAATACTTCTTCCTCTAGATGAATTTAAAGGCCATTCATTGCTGCAAGCTGCACGGGAAGCTGATGTTACACGAATCAAAAAACATCTCTCTCTGGAAATGGTGAATTTCAAGCATCCTCAAACACACGAAACAGCATTGGTAATGTTTCACACTTAAGTTTTTAAAGTCTAATGACCAAAAACATACCAAACCAATCATAATGGCCTATTTTACCAGTGTCATTGTTTTTAAAATTAGTAGTTTTTAAAAATTAAATTAATGCTCATACATATGTAAAGAAAACAATTCAAACTACAGAAAAGTAGACAGCCTCACCCTCCCCCCAAAGGCAATACTGTTATTATTTGCGAACCCATCCAGAAAAAAATTATATTTGTATTATGGTAACTTTTTTATTGTAGATGGTATATATCATTTGCTATTTGGGGGATTATAAAAATATAAATGTTACAGTAATACCTGACAAGAGTATAGAAGTGGGAGTGGTATGGTCATAGGCTACCTTAAAAGTAGAAATTTATGAATTGCAGAATGTGCTTTAGGTGGAAGACGACAAATAAATTAATGTGTTTAGTAGATTTAACCCATGGTAGCCTTACCCAATAGTCTTTTATGGTAAATTTTCTTCCTTATGCCTTAATTTGCTATGTGAAATTTATGTAAAAATCTATCTATAAACCTATCTTTTTTAAACATTTAAGAAAAAAGTACAGTTGCAGACTAAAAGAAATGCTAGTACAAAATTAAAACCACAACAGCAGTAAAATGGTACAGAGAAACTTGGAAAGGCTAGCATCATGGAAAAATTTCTAGTTCAAAAAGCTGATACAGTGGTCTGCTTTTATCTGAGGGGAATATCTTCCAAGACCCCCAGTGGATGCCTGAAGTTACAGACAGTATTGAAACCACTATATAATGTGATTTTTCTTATAATACTTACCTGTGATACAGTTTATAAATTAGGCATAGTAAGAGATTATTATCAGTAACTTAACCATAGCTCTTAGAAACCTCAGCATACAGTATTTTTCCCCCTTCATTTATATTGTCAAGACTTTTCACTTAAAGGAAGCTTTTCATAGCTTCTCTTTGACATAAAATGATTTCCACCATCTCTACTCTTAACGCTTCAGGGCTATTACTAAGTAAAATAAGGATTACTTAAACATAACCACTGTGATACCTCAACATTTGATCTGATGATAACTGGGAGATGGCTACTAAGTACTGAGTAGGTGACATGAATAGCCTGCATACACTGGAAAAAGAGTTGGCTCACATACCCAGGGTGACGGCACAGTATGTCATAACATTTCTTAGAATTTAAAACTTAAGCTGGTGCTGAATGTGGTGGTGGTGTACACCTGTAATTCCAGTACTTGGGAGGCTGAGACGGGGATTCCAGGTTCCAGGCCAGCCTCAGCAACTTAACATGACCCTATTTCAAAGTAAAAAATAAAGTCTGGGGTTGTAGCCCAGTGGTAGAACACCCCTGGGTTCAATCCCCGGTGCAAAAAAAAACCACAAAAAAAACCAAAAAAACTGGGAGTGCTGGTGCATGCATGTAATCACAAGTTGGGAGAAGGCAAGGAAGATTGTAAGTTTGAGGCCAGCCTGGATAATTTAATGAGATACTGTCTCAAAAAAGGGCTGGGGTTTTAGCTTAATGGTAGAGTGCCCCTGGGCTCAATCTCCAGTACTGCATAAAGAAGAAAATAAATAAATAAAGCTTAAGAATTGTTTCTTTCTGCTGGTCATGGTGGCACACACCTATATTTCCAGTATTTTGGAGGCTGAGACAAGAGGATCCAGCTTTGAAGCCAGACTCAGCAACTTAATGAGACTCTCAGAAACTTAGTGAGACTCTGTGTGCAAATAAAAAATAAAATAGGTCTGGGGATGTAGCTTGGAGGTAGAATGCCCCGGGTTCAATCCCCAGCACCACCAAAAAATAAAGAAAGAAATAAAGAATTGTTTATTTATGGCATTTTTCCATGTATCATTTTCAGATTGCAATTGCCTATAGGTACTGAAACCATGGAATGCAAAAGCATGGTTAGGGGAAACTATTGTACTATGTGTTGTTTCCCCCTAAATATCATGTAAACTCATTATTAACCTTAAAACATACTAGAAGTTAAGTATTGATGGGTAATTGTGGTACAAGAGCAGTTTCATCTCTTGGTTTCCAGAGATTGTAGGCCCCACCCTGGGATGGTGCAGAGCAGTAGGAGTGCAGTTTGAGGTGAATGTGATAAAGAACTCTTGGAAATTATTTCCATTTTCTGCACTCTCCTGATAGATGTCCTGGGGTTATTACCTTAACATATGAACCCTGACAGTTCACCAGTTAGACTTTATTTTATTGAGGGTGAAGGAGTGATTTGGGTGACTGCAACAGTGTCAAAGAATGAACCTGCAGCAGAGTCATGAGCATCTGATTCATGATTAATAACAGGTTACACTCAGAACAAATATTATGAGTATTCTATGTTTAGATGTGTAGAGCAACTTTGCTTAAAAATTAACCAGAACTTTTATTCTGTGTATTTTTCAGTTTTAACTTTTAACATATATGCATCGATTAAGTCATTCATCATTCAGACATTATTGAATACCTGTTGTCCATGAGTCATCATCCTGATGTTGAGATTGCAAAGATAAAGGCCATGACCATGATATACTTAACTAGGTTTATAACTGGCAAATCCCTACATCCTGTCTCCTTTCCTCCTTGATACATCATAGATATAGATGCTGCAGTCTTATACTATTATTTTCTAACATTAATTGTGCCAAACAGTAATCCAAGCTCCTTATTCTGTTGCAGCAACTAGTTAAGAGAGATAATTACTACTCGGCATATCCGCTATTCCATCAGTAATATTAACCAAGCAGAATTCAGAGCAGATGCCAGGCATGGCGATGCACACCTATAGTCCCAGTATCTGAGAGGCTGAGACAGGAGGATCACAAGTTTGAGGCCACCAACAATTTGTGAGACCCTGTTTCAAAGAGAAAAAAGGGACAAAGGGTGTAGCTAAATGTAGAGCACCCTTGAGTTCAATCCCCAGTACTTTAAATTAAAAAAAAGTATTCAGAGCAGATGAGTATTCTTCATGTAAAGAAGCTCCACCTTTGGGATGTTTTCTTACCCTTTTAAGTGTGACAGAAAAACCATGCTAAATGGAAACAGCTTTGAGAGTGGTATTGGTCACATTAAGGTTTCGTTACATCAGTTGTGGGTTCTTCAAAGATGGAGGACAAAGTTTGATCAGAATATTTAGTAACAGAATCTGGTACATAGAATTTTCGGACCTTGTCACAATTTGGTGATTGCTACACACTCTCCAATAGAAGGTCATTCAAGAGCAAAGTTAGGTGAAAAACAAAACAAAGAAGTTAAATAACTTCTTGATTATTCTTGATTGGAAGCACAAGTGTTCTTAAATTAATCAGTTATATATAGACCTTGATTAATGCTGCAATTTAAATTATTTAGCATTGTGCTGCTGCATCTCCATATCCCAAAAGAAAACAAATATGTGAACTGTTGCTAAGAAAAGGAGCAAACATCAATGAAAAGACTAAAGAGTAAGTATGCTTTTAATCATTAAATATTATTGACATTTTATTCTTTGAGAAAAATACTCATTGTCTGGCTGACTTTTTCTCTTTAAGATTCTTGACTCCTCTGCATGTGGCATCTGAGAAAGCTCATAATGATGTTGTGGAAGTCGTGGTGAAACATGAAGCAAAGGTACACATCCATTTTGGTAATCTTTGGTAATCCATTAAGTTATTTTCTGTTTAGCAGATGAAATGCCTTACTCCTTAAACTATTACTTTTTTTCTCTTAATCTACACTTACAAACAGTGCTGCAGCTGTGCAGTGGTGCACACCTGTAATCCTAGCTGTTCAGGCAGCTGAGGTAGGAAGATCCCAAGTTTAAGGCCAGCCTGGGCAACTTAGCAAGTCTGTCTCAAAATCTTAAAAAGGAATAGGGATATAGTGCAGTGGTAGAACACTTGCATGCGTGCACAGGGTCCTGGGTTTGATCCCCACCACCATGGGGGGGAAAAAGAAAAATAGTCCTGCAGGTAACTTTTTCTGTATCTCTTTTTTTTTTTTTGCTAGAAAGTTTATATTTATTCATATATACATTATTCCTTTATTTCCTTCCTTCTCCATTCTTTTTAACCACACCCCACTGGTCACAGTTATCCTTAGGACTTTGTCTAACACTACACATTCCACAATATCCCCAGCTAGAGACATACTGAATCTGGCAAATCTTTCTAGTCATGTTTTCTCACCAAATTTTCTTGGTTACCATAACTCTTGTTATTTACCCCAGTGATGGTCTTTCTTGCCTTCTTCTTTTTCTGTAAGCCAGCCAGAGAATTTGAATAGAAAGAGATAAATACATCATACCTACCTATGTTGATAAATTACTGTTCTTTAGTTGGCATTTTTGCACAAGGCGTTTTATTCATTGAATAATTGTGCTTCCATCAAGGCTAGAAATCATTTCTTACCCAGAAACTTTTAAAACTACACTTCATAAAAGATAACACATTGCATCCCAGATTGGAAGAGATGACAGTCATCTAACTTCCAGTTTTTAGCCACAGATCCTTTCCGTCTTCAAAAAAAATCTTTAGTAGAAATTCAGTATCTAACAGGAAAAAAAATGGAGCTGCTCTGGATGAAGGGAGAAGAAAGGAATAGAAACCCCTTTTCCTTTGGCTGGCCTCTGGGGCCCTTCCCTAAATGGGCTTTGCAGACTAGTTTTCTCATCTGTACTTCAAGAATTTTCTTTCACTTAGAATTTTCCAGTTTCTTTTTGTGTTGCTTCTCAGTGTCTGAATCTCTCTTTGGTTTGGGGGAGTTCTTGATATTGTGTACTCTTGATCTTTCCTATTGTAAATTATTGAATAAAATAAAGTTTATTTCCTCTTGACTGCTTGGCATATCTCATTTGTCTCTCTGTTCTGTAACTTTTCGTTGATTGCTTTTTTTCATACATGTGGTACATTGCTTGAAGACTGTCTGGATGCATATTAAATTTGAATTTTAAAACTCAATGAAACAATCCTGACTAGGGTGACCAACTACCCAGTTTCATCCAGGACTTGGGGATTTCCAGAAACACAGAACATTCAGTGCTAACAAGGAGGAAGTCCCAGGCAAACTAGGACAAGTTGGTCACCCTAATCTTAACACAAAGTGGTACCCAAATTAAGTTTTCAAGTGGATGTTTTTTACACTTCAGTGAGTTTGGGTATGAGTGGTTTAATTGCCCTGCACATTTTAAATAGATTTTTCAGGTTCTCTAAGGACGAAAACTAGCTATTCATGGTTTAGTCTTATGTTCATGAAGGTGTTGCTGTATTCCTCTTCAAATATTCTTTGATTCCATGAATATGAATCGACCAGTCTCAAAACAGACTAGTGGATACAGAATTGATTACTGATTAACTTAATTTCTTGGCTGTGTTTTGAAGAATTATTTCCATGGTGGGGAGTTGGAGGTTTGGATAAGATAGGGGGAATGTTACAAGTGATTTTTCTTTTCCTGGTGAAATTTTCAAAGATACAGCCAACTTGAAAGAATGGTACAGAACATGACTATATTCCCACCACCTAGATTCTATCACTTTTTATTATATACCTACTAATATACCTTATTTTTTGATACATGTCAAAGTAATTTGTAGATTGCTATACACTTCCCCCTAAATATTTCCACATGCACATCAACTAGAGTTCAGTATTTGTTTACAGGTTTCCTTTATATATAAACTTTACATGCAGTGAAATGCACAAATCTTAAATGCACATACGCTGAATTTTGACGAATACATACATCTCCGTAACCAAAACTCCCGTCAAGATAAAGAACATCTCCTGGCAGAGGTAATGCTCTATCCCAAGCAGTCTCCACCTCTAGAGGTAACAACTGTTTTTATTTTTTCTGACATAGATTATATTTGCCTGTTCTAGGCCTTCATATACATGGAATCAATACAATACGTACTCTTTTGTGTAAACTTTTTTCCACCTACTATAATGTTTGGAGACTCGTCCACCTGTCAACAGTCATTCCATTGTATTGCTGAGAAGTATTCCATTGTGGATATACCATATGTTTATCTCTATAGATTATATTTTACATGATAAATGAAGTAGAAGATTAAGCCAATAGATAATAAGTGTTTTAATGCTAATTTATCTCTGGCTTTGCTTCTCATTGTTGTCCATCTTGGACAACATAATCTCCACATTTCTAGACCCCAGTGATCCATAAATACACATGGATTCAACTTTTTTAGGCAATGTTTACCTCTAAATACAGTGGATTTGTGAATGCTTTAATACTAAATACAACTGTTACTCAAAATCTCACTTTTAAACCCAAAATTGGGTCTTCCTTCTGCTGTCAGCCTTCATGAATTGATCAGTTTATGCTCTAGATTTGAGCAAAAAAAAATACATTGGCTTCATAAAAGAATAATTGAGACTTTAAATTAGCAAGTATTAAATACATGATCAGATGGTTTTAAATTGTGCACTGCAGGCTAATTTCCATTTTTTCTGCATTCTTAAGGTTAATGCTCTGGATAATCTTGGTCAGACGTCTCTGCACAGAGCTGCACACTGTGGCCATCTACAAACCTGCCGCCTGCTCCTGAGCTATGGATGCGATCCTAACATTATATCCCTTCAGGGCTTTACTGCCTTGCAGATGGGAAATGAAAACGTGCAGCAGCTGCTCCAAGGTATTAAATGCTTCTGTGACATTAATTTTTTAACTTAATCTTTACAGTTTTTCACATTATCAGGTTTTGTATGTAGGAGTAATAAAAAGCAAATTTTTAAATTTTTGGCTATTTCTTAGTTCATATTATTAACAAATACTTAATGCTCAAATGTCATTAAGTCACAATTATGATTTTGTTCCAGTAGCATTTTTTGCCCAGTCTCAAAATAAATAGATGGTTCTCAAGTTTTTACCAAGGAAGGTTTTTTGTTGTTGTTTTGCAGTACTGGGGATTGAACCCCCCAGGGGCATTCTACCTCTGAGCTACATCCCCAGCCCTATTTTTTATTCTTTATTTTGAAAGAGGGTCTCACTAAATTGCAGAGGGCCTCACTAAGTAGCTGAGGCTGGCCGTGAACCTGCAACCCTCCTATGTCAGCCTCCCAAGTACTCAGACACCAGGTGTGCTCTACCACGCCCAGCTGTTTCTTACTCGTAAAAACTTCCAGCTGGACGTGGTGGCACACACTTGTAATCCCAGTACTTGGGAGGCTGAGACAGGGGGAGCACAGGTTTGAGGACAGCAGCGTAACCAGCAACCCAGCAAGACCCATTTCAAAATAAAAAATAAAATGGGCTGGAGGTACAGCTGAGAGCTAGAATGCCCCTGGGTTCAATCTCCAGTACCACAAAAAAAAAAAAAAATTAAAGTATCTACCTACATCTCTAATTTTATTAGAATTTAATGGAGTAGATTTGAGATCCCAAAGCTTAGATAAGAACAGTAATAGATCAAGCCTTTTCTATCTTTAACAGTCAACTTTCATGGTGTTTATGCCTGTAGTCTCGAAATGGCATTTTGAGAAACACTGCTGAATAAATGAAGACAGGTTGACACAGCCTCCTAGGATCTGCCAAAACTGAAATAACTACCAGACTTCTTTCAAGATTACCTTTTCTTTTCCATATACCACACATTCAGTTAGGGCTAGTAACATTAGTCCTGTTCAGTTGCCTATTGATAGAATTTACAGACTTTTCAATTTTATGCAAAGTACTATTATATATAGTTTCTCTTTTCTTTCCAGCTATTTTCTTAGAATAAATTATTAAAATGAAATTTCTTGGTTAAAGGGTAGGCATAAATTTTTCAAGTTATATGTACTTTTTTTTTTTCCGGTACTGGGGATTGAACCCAGAGGCGTTCTACCTCCAAGCTACTCCCCCAGCCCTATTTTTTATTCTTTATTTTGAAACAGGATCTCACCAAGTTGCGGAGGGCTTCACTAAGTAGCTGAGGCTGGCGGCAAACCTGTAATCCTCCTGTCTCAGCCTCCCAGGACTGGGATTATAAGCGTGCACCACCACGCCCAGCTTTATCTGTACTATTTTACACTCCCACTAAGAGCATAAAGACCTCCTTTCTCTGTCAACACTAGGTATTGCAGTTCTTTGTATTTCCCTAAGGTGAATGTGATTTGTGAATTCACAGAAAAACTAGATGCATTTTTTAGTGCAAACAATATAAATGTTGTCAGTCAGTGCAACTCCCCATTTCCTCTTTGCCCACTAGTGAGTAAAAAGCTATCTCATTTTAATTTGCATTTTTATTATGAATAAGTTTGCATATAATTTTATTAAGGTTTAACTTCTTGTACTTCAACCTCAAATCTGTCTGTTTTCTTTTTCTGGGGTACATAGTAGATGTTCTCTTCCCTTTCTGAAATTTTAAATGAGCTGTAAAACAAAATTTCAGATCTGGAATTGACTTTAGATATCTTCTAGTCCAACTCTGTTCTTTCGAATTGAAATATCTGAGGCTCAGAAAGTTGATTTGCCCCAGTTCAGATAACTTGTTAATGGCAGAACCATTTCTTTCTTTCTTTCTTTTTTGGGGGGTGGTGAATAGTGGGGATTGAACCCAGGGGCATTCTACCACCAAGCTACACCCCTAGCCCTTTTTATTTTTTGTTTTGAAACAGGGTCTCACTAGGTTGCTGAGAGTCTTGCTGTGTTGCTAAGACTGTCTCAAACCTGTGATCCTCCTGTCTCAGCCTCCTAAGCACTGGAATTACAGGCCTGCACCACCATGCCCAGCTCCACTGTTAGATTTCTGGCTATTGCTCTACTAGTTTATAACTTTTCCAGCATTCCACCTGGCTTGATTATAGAGCAGACCAGCTTCGTCATCTATTTTATGTTCCTTTATATTGCTTAATCACATTTTATAGTTGTATACACTTACATATTTTGTTTATATATGTATAATATTTCAAAAGAGATTTAAAATAGTCTTAATATTTTCCCTACTACTATAGAAATTTCCTATGTAAATTAGCAAACTATGAAAGAACTTTTTGATAAGATGCCTCCTTTGAAGCTTGGTCCCATTTTTTAAATAATAAAAGTTAATCACTCTTTCCCCCTCTCTCCTCTCTCTTTTTAGAGGGTATTCCATTAGGTAATTCAGAGGCAGACAGACAGTTGCTGGAAGCTGCAAAGGCTGGAGATGTAGAAACTGTAAAAGTAAGATACAATCTTATGTTTTTGTTAACCTTGGTTTTTACTTTACATTGCTTAATGAGTCTGTACTGTTATAATGAAGAGCTTGGTTTATTTCTATGTGCCTTTCTTTAAAAGGACTAAAATATGTAGTTCTCTGCAAATAAGGAGCACTGAATAATGAAAGAAAAGGATTTCAGTTTTGCATATATCTCAGTAAATGTCACATTCACAAGTTTAAATATACTTCATGTAATACCAGATCAGTTTTGCTTAAGGAACCTATTCATTTGTCCCTTTAAAAGAATAAGGTATATCAAGTTACTGTCCATTACTGTTTATGTATGACACATAAAACAAGAAGGAGGAAAACGGTGTGTCACCTGTGTACAGATTTCTTCTGGTTTCTTCATGTCCCCCCTCTACCTCTGGGGATCCAATATTTGTATAGTAATCATACAGTGTCGCCTCTTCTCAGAGACCCTGTCTTCTAATAATTTTTAATTCATCTGGATTGAATTCTTTTTTCCTCAGAGCAGTCAACTGCTATTGTTATCTGCCCCGTCTCCTACAGCAGTCTTTTCAGAATAACATTTCCTCAGATTCTGCTTTGAGTTTTACTATACAAATTATATGTAATGTCTTACTACCTATATGAGGTATTTCTGAATATCTACAGAAATTGTATATCCAAGTAATAACTGAAAAGCCTAATGTTGGAGCCGAGCATGGTGGCACATGCTTGTAATCCCAGTACTTGGGAGGCTGAGACCAGAGGATCCCGGTTCGCAGCCAACCTCAGCTACTTAGTGAGGCCCTCCACAACTTAGTGAGACCCTGTTTCAAATAACAGACATATAGACCAGTGGAACAGAATAGAAGATACAGAAACAAGTCCACAAACTTACAGCCAATTGATTTTCGGCAAGGGTGCCAGACACATACGTTGGAGAAAGGACAGTCTTTTCAACAAATGGTATTGGGAGAACTGGTTATCTACCTGTAGAAAAATGGAACTAAATCCTTACCTTTCACCCTGCACAAGAGTCAACTCACAATGGATCAAAGACCTGGAAGTTAGACCAGAGACTGTGAAATTACTAGAGGAGGGCATAGGCTCAACACTATAGGCACAGGTAGAAACTTCCTCAAGTCCTCCAAAGCACAGGAAATTAAAATAAGAATTAATAGGTGGGATAGCATTAAACTACAAAGCTTCTGCTCATCAAAGGAAACCATCAAGAGCTTAAAGAGAGAGCCTACGGAATGGGAGATCTTTGCAAGCTATCCCTCTGGTAGAGGACTAATATCTAGGATATACAAAGAATTTAAAAGACTTTACACTAAAAAAAATCCTATCAAGAAGTGGGCAACTGAAATGAATAGACACTTCACAAAAGAAGAGATACAAATGGCCAATAGATACATGAAAAAATGTTCAACATCATTAGCAATCAGGGGAATGCAAATCAAAACTATCTAATCCCAATTAGAATGGCAATCATTAAGAAGTCAAACAACAATAAATGTTGGCGAGGATGTGGGGTAATAGGAACTC
>PVJS01036430.1:0-20465 GCA_004027185.1 Glis glis
AAAAAAAAAAAAAAAAAAAAAAAAAAAAAAAAAAAAAAAAAAAAAAAAAAAATAAAGCATAAAAAAATAGGGCCGGGGGCATGGAGGTAGAATGCCCCTGCGTTCAATCCCTGGTACCGCAAAAAAAAAAAAAAATCATAGCTAATGTTTTAATCACTAATGATGCACTAAGAGTGTCAATAGTAATTTGGGAAATACCATAAGGATGTTTATGTTCTGCAGTTATTACCCTTTCCCTTACTCTGGAATCATTTCCTAATACAACACACACACACACACACACACACACACACAAGGAGAGATAGAAAATATTGTAAATAATTGAAATTATTTAATTTGGTATCCTTAAAAGTAAATAATCACCAAAACCACTAGGGCTTCTCAAAATATTAGGTGAATAAAGAACTCAACAAGCCGGGTGTGGTGGCGCACGCTTGTAATCCCAGTACTTTGGGAGGCGGAGACTGGAGGATCCGGGTTCGCGGCCAGCCTCAGCTCGCTCTCTCTCTCTCTCTCTCTTCTCTCTCTCTCTCTCTCTCTTTAGTAAGGCCCTCCGCAACTTCGTGAGACCCGGTTTCAAAATAAAGTATAAAAAATAGGGCCGGGTGTGTAGCGCGGAGGTAGAACGCTCCTGGGTTCAATCCCTGGTACCGCAAATAAATAAATAAATAAATAAATAAATAAATAAATAAATAACTCAACAGCTTCTTGTAGTACTCTCAACTTTAGATAAGAAGATGGACAAAGAAGATCACATATTATATTTTATTAAGGAATGCTTGGTGTTCATATAAATCGTATAAAATTGGACATACTGGCATAAATGAAGGTTTGGTATATTTTTCTATTTGTTTGTATTTCTCAAAAGGAAGATTCAAGCCTGGTGCAGTGGCACCCACCTGTAATCCGAGTTGGGAGGCTGAGACAGGAGGATTGTGAGTTTGTAGACAGCCTCAGCAATTTGGCATAACCCTCAACAACTTAGTGAGATTCTGTTTCAAAATTTAAAAAGTTAAAAAAAAAGTGCTGGGATATTGCTTGGAGGTAGAATGCCCCTGTGTTCAATCTTCAGTACCAAAACTAAACCAAACCAAAACAACAACAACAAAGGAATATTCAGTAACTCTAAGAATTCAATTTTATCTTGTTTTTATTTTTAATTATAAAACCATATTTTAATTAACAAAGTGGTTTTAAAATGTTTTTCTAGAATAAACAACAAATGAGAATAACTAAACTATAAGCATGTTCTTCCAAATTAATATAAAACTAAAAGAATGAAACATTGTGATCCTGGCACAGAAGTAGACAAATAATTGGAACAGAGGAGGAAGTCCAGAAAGCAATTACAAGACACACTAATATTAAATCACCAATTCAGATAAGTACAGGATTGGGTGCATTGGTTGACAAGTAGTGTTATGAAAAGTACTAGGAAATAAAAATAAGTAAGAAATAAATAAAGTTTAGAATGGCATCTCACAGGACATACAAATAAAACCTGAACCAGTCCTGTGAAGGTGCATTTGCTTCTGATGTCTCCAATGCTGCCACAAGTACCCTAGCACAGGATGCTGAACACCGAACCATGCTATTAAAACTGTTGCTATGATGTCATTGAAAAGTGGGCATGGTAATGGATTTCTAGAAGAATGTTAGGCTAGAAATTCTGAATCATCTAGAAAATGTGGTTAAATGATAATTAACATACTTTTAAAAGATTTTGCATAAAACTAGTAGACAAAGAAGCCTGATAAAACAGCCTGCAGGAAGGTGTCTCCCTGAACTGCAGGATGGAGGAGGAGAAGGATTGCCCCCCCATGCACACTTAATATTATATGAGTTAGTTTTTTAGTATACATTTTAGTATAACTAATGGAAGAATAAATATAAAATTATATTTTAAAAAAGCTTCTGCATACTCAAGGAATGTAATTACCTTTAAGTTAGCCCACCTCCAATAAAAAGAATATAAACATAAAGATTCATCTGAAATGATAGAAATAGCCAAGGAAAAAAATAGTACTGCATTAAAGGCAAATCCAAATTTTAGTAATTTAGAACTTTGGGGAATGACAGCTTGTCCCTGTTATGGTATTCCTGAGGCTCACAGTGGGGAAAAACCCTGAGTGCTGCATAATGTGGTATATCATATAAAATAACAACATAAACATTATGATATATTTATAAGGCATAATGAATAATAATGATTACTCATGTACACATCAACTGGTTTAAGAAATGTAATATTGCCAAAATTTGCAAAGTCCTTTGTATGATAATCCACAATCCTGCCTTTTCTCCCTTCTACTTCTAAACTTCAAGCCTCTTGATTTCTGATTCAAAATTTATCTCAAGCCTATCCACTTCTCTGCTTTGCTACTGATACCACTCATTCCAAGAGTCAATCATCTGCTCTATCAGTAGCCTAAAATCTGATCTTTCTCATTCTGCCTGGCTCCACCGCAACCCTTTCTTAGTATGGCTGGAATGATCCTTTTCAAAAACTGAGATATGTCTATGTTTTTCCCCTGTTAAACAACTCAGGTTTAACCACCCTGAGTGCTTTAACAGGGCTTAAAAAGCCCTTCCTTTAGTCTCTGGCTCCATATTCATGCCCACTATCATCTCTACATGGTTCTTGCCTTAGACATTGTATTGATTAGCTTTTCCTCACTGTGATCAAAGTACCTTATAAGAACAGCTTAGAGGAGGAAAGGTTTATTCAGTCTCACAGTTTCATAGGTTCAGTCCACAGTAGGCAGAAATACCACAGCAGCACAGTGTGGAAGAGGCAAACATCTCAACGCATGGTGGTAGAAAGCAGAGTGTCTAGGGACAGATCTTGTTTTCCCGGCCATGCCTCCAGTGACCAACCTCCCCCAGCCATGCCCTAAACTCCTAACCTTGCTGCATTGCCAGGACATGAGCTTTCCTGGGGGACATGCCACATCCATTCCATAACAGATATAATTCTCCTTGAGGACTTGTTGCAGGCACTTATTGCTAGCTTCTCAGCAGATTTTATCCTTCTTTGATAAGACCAAAATGTTCCTCCCACCCAGGACATGTGCTGTTAGGGTGATTCGACACCTAGAATATCCTACTCCCTGGCCCTGATGGTTTATGATGAACACATGACCCAAACACTCCAATCAGAGGATATCTTAGAGCTTCTGCCGGACTTGATATGAGGCCAGACTGAAGATACTGGCACCAACAGGTGCTACTGAGTCCAGAATCAATAGTAATCGGGTCCTGTCTAATCTGTGATGTTTCCTATACATGAGTTCATGTATTTCTTTTTGTTCTAATGTGCTGGTATTGAGTTTTCTGTTGGTCGAAATGGAGAGACTGATCACAGTATCCTGCGCTAATTTTCTGGAGTGTATCAACACTGCTCTCTGGTCCACAGACCCTGTGCTGTGCTCATAGTGCCGCAGGTGTCACAATCTCTCACCTCATTCTGACCCTCTTGCTTGCTCACTCTGTTCTGACACCATTAGCCTCCTTGCTGTTTCTCCAACAAGGAGAACACTGGTACTCTGGGCCTCTGTAATTCTTTTCCTTCTGCCTGAGAAACTCCTAAATATTTGCGTGGCTCATTCTCTACCAACAACAATTCCTCTATATATCCTTCTCAGAGAACTGTTCTTTGGCCCTTTCATTGAAACTTAAAATTATTCCTGAACTCTATTAAAGCTTTGTTTTTCTCCTTATTATTTATAAACATTTAATATGCCATAAATATTTAGTGATTTATCAAACTGTTGCTTAAGTTTTTTTTCTAACACACACAAATGAAGTGATTTTTTTGCCCAGTTTATTCATTGGCATGTATATGTCTACAATAATGTCTGATATATGATGAGTACTTCATAAATATTTTTGAACAAGTAAATTTTTTAACTTCACCCATGTATCAGCCACTGTTTCAGATTCTAGGTCTATATGAGTTAATATAACAGGTGTGAGTCTTTTGCAGACAGTTTATAGTCTAAAAGTAGCAATTATAAACAAATAACTATTAATATCATTTTAGCTCTACAAAGTCTAAGGACATTGTCTTTTCCCTCATTTTATCCATTGCACTGAACAGACAACCAGGAGGTAAGTATAGATTTTTCAAATGGCTGAACAAATGAATATTCATTTTTAATACTTTTATGGTGCACTGTACTTATATATTGCACTGAGATATAGAGTGAAAGGAATACACATGCACACAAAATTTGGAACATTTCCCTTTGGATCTCATCTCCCTCCCTCTTCCTCCCCGTACATGCCATTGAGATTGGCATTGGTAATTTCACTTAGGTCCATAGCATGATTTCAACTGTTACCTTCTTTATGCCTCTATCCCCCATCCCGCCTCCCCTAAACTCCCTTCATTGCTCCACTGGGGTCTCTGCTCCTCTATCTGAGGTTTCTTTTGCTTCCCAATTTCTATCTAGCTTCCACACATGAGAGAAAACATAACTATTCTATTTTGAGACTGGCTAATCTTGCTTAGCATAATATTCTCAAGTTCCATTCATTTTGCTGCAAGTTCCTTCCAAAACATAGTCTACCTAACCTGAGTGACTAATCACCTTTATAACCTCAATAAACTATAATAATAGTATTTTTATTTCTAAAATTGCAAAGATAAAAATTGTTTCCCTTGTTAGAATGACATTGAGGCAAGAAAATAACATAATACATATGAAAATACTTAGAAAGACATGAAATAATATATAAAGCTATCATTACTGCTATTACACTTATCTGTTAAATAAGATTTCCTTAGAGTTTATTATAATTATTTGACTAAGGTAACATAGACTTTCAGTTGTGAAAATAAACTTATAAAAACAGACTTATGGTACTCTTTATTAAAAGAAGAAATTTATAGGATGTAATTTTTGTTGCCTATTATAATTGCTAGCATTCAACATCTTTCATGAACATCACTTACCTGTGCAGTTACTGAACTGTTAATTACCTCTCTTTAACACCTCTAGAACTCAAAAAGAACCAACCCCACTCTTGAAATGTATGCAACGACCTACGAGTACTTATCAAATACTCTGTTGACAAGGTTTTGTTTCCTTGATGTTTTCATCATTTCTAACAATTTAAATTTGTGATTTTAATTATTTGAGAAGTTAGTTTGTAAATTACAAACAAGAACTCTTTTTATTTCATATAGAAAGGATATTATACATAGATGCTATGGTCATTCTGACTCTGGTCCCTAATCAAGAATATTATAAAAGCTGCTGGACACTGTGGTGCATGCCTGTAATTCTAGTGACTCAGGAGGCTGAGGCAGGGGGATTGCAAGTTCAAGAACAGCTCAGACATCTTAGGGAGACTCTGATTTAAAATAAAAAATGAAAAAGTCTGGGGTGTAGCTCAGTGGTAAAGCATTCCTGGGTTCAATCACAAGCAGTGCTAAAAAAAAAAGTAGTTCTTGACATCATCATAGTGAGTATACATTTACCTTTATCTATTTTGTGGAAGAATTAGTGAATGGATCATAATTGGATTATTGTTTGGGCCATGTCTTTTTTATTTAATTACTTTCCTTTATCTCATTTTTCCTAAATTGACTTGTTAAGCTGAATTACTATTTCTTTTAATCTAAAAAAAAATCTATTCTTATTTCTGATTCTGCTTGACCCTCTTCATACTTAACATTCTTACTAGCTTTTCAGTGTGTCTAAAACAGCCTGGTTTGTACCCAAAGACAACCTTTTAACTACTTTAAATTTTATTAATTCCGAATTGCTCTATATTAACAAATATGTCTCAGAGGGCTTGCTGATAATAGTCAATTCCTCATAGATGTATTCATTTCATTTGACTGGTTAGCTAATAAAAATATGTGTGGAAGAAGAGCTTGATATATGTTAGGGAGGAAAAAATAAGAGATGATGGGTGACATGGGGAAATGGTGAAGGGGATCCTTGGGTACTACTGTAGTCACAGAGATACAAGCAAAAAGGATGTTAAGAGGAGGGGGAATGTGTCATTCTTCACAAAGCTAGAAAAAAGTCCTTAAATTCATATAGAAGAATAACAGACTCAGAATAGCCAAAGCAATTCTCAGTAATAAGAACCATGCCAGAGGTATCACAAAACCTGATTTCAAATTATACTACAGGGTTATAGTAACAAAAACACCATGACCTTAGCACAGAAGCAGACATATAGACCAATGGAATAAAATAGAAGATACAGAGACAAATACAATTATAGTCCATTTTTTTCAGAGAAAAAGACAGGTTTATTTAGGAAAGAGGGGGATACACATTCTAGGGAAAATGTGGGCCATCTCAAGAGGGAGAGAGTGACTTTGGGAATTTCCTACTGGATACAAGTGCTTAGATTTTTCAGAAACAACTCAAAGTCAAAATTTACTGTATTGAAGTGGTATCTTCCCATACCCACTTGCTTCTTTTTTCTTACTTCTTTCTGCACCTTGCTTAATTGTACCATGGTTCACCCATTATTAAGCCTGGAATGTCAATGTAAATGTTTCCATCTACTTTGGTCATGATAGTCAATAATTAAGACATCTTGTCAGTTTCCCCCTTTCTCATTTGAATTACTTATACTTCTTCTCCACTAGACCTTTTATATTTAAGTCTTCTGCAATCTGATTTAAATCTAATTTAGAGTTTCAGTTTCAGTGGGAAATCCTATGTACCCTATATTGGCATCATACCATACATCTTGCCATCCCTTGGCTATGCTATCATATTTGATATCTCTGTGTCTTTCTTTCTGGTTAAAACTCACTCCCACTCATTTCTCTGGTGAAATCCAGGCCATACTCAACATCTAGCCCAAAGGTCTTTATTATGCTATCTTTTCATAACATGGCTCATAATAAGAAGGGTTATTTGATTTAACTTGTCATTCTCATAGTTCTTTGGAATTAGTCACATTAAATTTTATTTTTTGGTTCTCTTTCTAGTCTGTGAGTTACTCAGATGACTGGGGTTTGGCATAGTGCCTAATGTTCACTAGGTGCTGACTAAAATTTTATTGAATGAAATTAGTCATCTCTGCTCCAATAGTTTAGCACCCTAGCAAGTTCACACTGCAACAGTTGTAGGACTGACTATATTCAAGTGGTATATGTGTATGGTTGTTTGTGTTGAAAATATTTGATATGAATAAAGTAGCAGGCACAATTTTAGACCATTTATCATTAGGTAACTTGTACCTACTAAGAAGAAACAAGGCAACAATCTGGGGACCAAATGAGATGCACTCAGTTTTTAACAACTGGAAAAAAAAAAAGCACAAAGATACACTTTCCGATTTAATTCTTTAAGGACAACATCATTTTCTGAGGTAATTTGAAAACTTTTGCAGCAGCAGGAGAGGGATTTGAGGTTTCTACCTGTCAATGTGTAGGCACTTGTGAATCACTTGGGAAAGACACTGTTCAGTGGGAAGTAGCCCCATGATCACATGGAATCACAGTGAACTAAAACAGAGTAGGTGCACCTGCTAAATATTAGGATGCACCAATAGTGGAGCAACTTATTCAACCAGTTTTCCTATATGAACTGAATTCCCAAGGTTCAGTGTCCTTACCTGAGAGGAAAAAAAAGAAGGATTGAGAAGAGGAGGAAGAGAGCAGTAAGGCTTATTTTTTTAATATATAGTATTAAGGTAACTGTGGAATAACCTCATACATTGTAAAGGATTTGCTTTTGTTTTGTTTTGGTTTAGTTTGGTCTTACTAGTATCAGTAAAAGGAATACAACAGAAGCTATCAGGGACTTTGGAACTATTAGGAGAAATTGTTCAAAGTTTCATTTGTCTTATATTATATAATAAACATATATTTTCTCATTTATTCAAATGCTTTGTTAATACCCGAGTCTACAGTATACTCCTTTTCACATTGAAATATTTGGTAATTTTTCTTCCTGTGATGAAGAACTCGAACATCGTCTGCCCTTCTCTGACATGGTGCTGTGACTAATGCATTACGCAAATTGCTGACACACATAGTTGCAGCCTCAAAGCTGTGCTGGTCAGTGCCAGCCACAGAAGGACCTTCCTTTCCCAGTATCCTTATCAGTAGCTCTTGAGTCATCCCCTTAGTCACATTAAATGGAGAGCACTTGTCATAGATTATTTAGACAATGAGGACTCTTTAAATTTCTCACAAAATCTTTATGTCAGTAGGTATTAAGTGTTCTCTACCACAGGACACAAACAATCTTCTCTTTTTATCAATCACTTCTCTTTTTATGTTAAGATTTAGATCTCCATGTCTTAATATCACAAACCAGCCTGTCTATTCATATGGATACTTCACACTACCTAATTTATTTACTTATTTTGGACTTGGGATCGAATCAAAGAGCATCCTACCCTGAGATACAACCCCAAACCCTCCCCTGTTTTTGTTTTTTTGTTTTTGAAACAGGGTCTCCCTGGGTTGAAGAGGTCAGCCTCGAACCTGGGATCTTCCGGGTTCAGCCTTCCAAGTTACAGGATTCTAGTCCTGCTCTACCACACCTGACTTACACTAGCTAGTTTAAGTAGTCCTTATGGTATCATTTTGATTGAGAGAATAAAATAAATTCTTTAACATTGAACCATTTTAGTGTTAATTTCATAATCTTCACAAAAGTTTGAAAATGATATATCCTACTATTTCCTCAAAAATGCATCTATCATTTTGAAAATAAAATTGAATTTTATTACAAAAACTTTATCACAATTTATAGTATGAATTCCAATTATATTTTGTCTTTCTGGACAGCTGCTTGATTTCTTCTTCTTTTCCTTTTTTTTTTTTTTTTTGATGCTGGGTTTGAACCCAGTGCCATTCTATCACTGGGCTACACCTTCAGCCCTCTTTTGTTTTTTACTTTGAAACAGGGTCTCACTAAGTTGCTGAGACAGGCCTTGAACCTATGATCCTCCAGTCTCAGTCTCCCACGTACTGGGATTACAGGCACCTACTACCATTCCTGGCCTGCTGCTTGATTTCCTATAATATCCAGGATATGAGATCTGTTCTGGCACTTGTTTCAACATGTACTAGCTGTGTGACCTTGACAGAAGTTACTTAAATCCCTGTGCCTAAGTTTTCTCATCAAGAGAAAGTACAACCAAGAAAATATTGAGAGGATAATTATAATACCTACTTTATAAGGCTTATAAATAATTACAGTTTTTAAAAGACTCAAACTACTAATGGTATAAAGAATTCAACTTATCATTATAAACACTCCATCAGTGTGGTTTATTTATGCCTTGCTGAGGTGTTATAATATCCCCTGGAAACTAATAGTATCACTGATTTTTTTTTTTTTTTGCGGTACTGGGGATTGAACCAAGGGCATTCTACCTCTGAGCTATACCCCCAGCCCTATTTTTGGTTCTTTATTTTGAAACAGGGTCTCACTAAGTTGTGGAGGGCCTCACTAAGTAGCTGAGGCTGGCCGCGAACCCAGATCCTCCGGTCTCAGCCTCCCAACAGTGTAGTTGTCTCAAGCATTGAGAAAGCAGATGATAGATCTTGAAAAGGAGAAAGAATACTTGTGACCCTTTGACAATGCTGATAAGAGAAAGCTAATTGTAGTAAAAACATGAGAACTTGAATTTGGAGTATTTCAGATTTGTGATACTTTGTGATACAAAGGCACCAGGAGACATACACAATAATGTATCTGCCATCCACATTTGGCCTCTTAACATGCACCTCTGCTTCACAGGGCAGCTGCTTAACTGTTTAAGGGTTTTATCACTGTATGCAAACTTTCCTTCCCCCTCCTTTGTGCAGGGTGCAGAGAGATGCTTGTGGCCAGTCAGAGCACTACTAGACAGTCAGTAAAAATGTGGTGAGTTGTTGAGGCTGGCCTCGAACTTGCAATCTTCCTGTCTCAGACTCCCAACTACTAGGATTATACCATGCTGTCAGCTAAACATGGTGAAACCTAGACTGATTCCTGATTTCTCTGAATTCAAGAGTTTTTTCTGCTAACATTTGAGAAGACATATGGCACTGATTGAAAGAAGAATGGTATCACACATATGGTGGGGTGACAGATAAAGACTTCTGGAAGAGTAGTGCCAAGATTGGTGGATATTAAAAAAGAAACTTTTAAAAGTATAGCATAATATTCATACATAAAAGTTTAAAATTCGTTAGGGTACAGTTTGATGAATGATCATAAAGATCACATACCTCCATATCTTGAACTCAAATTAAGAAATTGAACATTATCCAGAAGTTCCCTTATGAATACTTTGAGTCACTATACTCCCAAAGGTAACCATTATCTTGAGTTTTACCTACAAGCTAACTTTGCATATTTTTGAGCATTGTATAAATGAGTCAATGCAGAACATACCTTTGTGTCAGGCTTATTTTACTCTACATTTTATTTGTGAGATTTGTCAATGCTGTATACATTTGAAATTTATTTATTCTCATTGCTGTGCAGTAGTCTACTGATGAGCACTTCAGTTATTCCCAATTCAAGGCTACTACTGCAAATAGTTCTGCTACAAATATTATTGTGCATGTCTTTTAGTAAGTATACATTCACAGACACACACACACACACACACACATTTCTTTCTACTGGATATGGTAATACAAGACTGAAATTACTGACTGTGTATCACTTTGGCTTCTGGAATATGTCCAAAGAGTTGTCCAAAGTATTTGTCTCAATTTATATTCTGACCAGCACCTTATGCTTCCAGTTGGTTCATATTCTTGATAAAATTCATTTTCATTTTAGCTTTTCTAGTGACTTATATACTAATGTTATATTGTGGCTTTATTTATATCATTATGATAATTGATTAAAATTGCTATTTTGTTTTATCTATAGTGGCATTTGGAAAGCCTTTGCTATGTGCCTTTTCAAACTTATCTGGGTCATTTGATAGAAATAAGAATTTCAAATAATTTTTATATGTCCATATTTTGCCTTTAAACTCAATTTACACATACACACATAAATTTAAAGTAATGTTAATAGTTTTTACATAAGTATATAATTCCATAGTCTTGTAATCCATTCATCTGTTGATGGACATCTCGACTAGTTCCATAGTTTGGCAATTGTGAATTTTGCACCTATAAACATAGATATGCATGCATTACTATGGTAGTTTGCTTTCAGTCCTTTTGGGAAGATACCCAGGAGTGGTATAGCTGGATACACACAATGGAATTCTACTCAGCCATAAAGAAGAACAAAACTATGTCATTTGTAGGGAAATGGATGGAACTGGAGAATATTATGCTAAGTGAGATTAGTCAGTCACAAAAAGTGAAAGGTTGGATGTTCTCTCTCATATGCGAAAGCTATGGAGAAACTGGGACACAGGAGGGACTTCAAAGGAGAAGCCTTAGTGGAATGAAGGAGGGGACCTAGCTGAGGAAGATGGGAGGGGGAGGGAAGACTTGAAGAGGGAAACACCTCAATGGACATGATGCACATACACTTCTCAAAGCCAATCACTGTGCTGAGCACAGGAAGGAGGGGAGGGGAAGAAAATGGGGTGGGGACTGGGGAAGGGCTCAAGAGTACTGTGTGCATGTATGCCTCTATCACCCTGAACTTCAACAAAATGTATGATTAATTACAATGCTCCAATAAAAAGTAAATATTTAAAAACAATAAGTATAGTCTATCAAATTTTCTTTTTATAGGTTTTTAAATGAAGTCTTTGCCTACCCCAAGTGTCTGAAGGCATTCTTTGCTATGTTTTCTTCCAAAATCATTATTCTTACACTTTTCTCATTTAAATCTGCAATCCATCCAAAATTGATATTTGTGAATAGTGTGTTAGGATTTTAGAGTCTTTTTTTTAACAATCTGAGAAGAAATATAACTTATCCATTGTCATTTATTGAAAAAGACATTATTTACCCACTGTACCAGACCTAACCCTCATTGTTCTTAAACTGACTTAAGAAAGTTCACATTTTGGGCCGGGTGTGGTGGTGCACGCTTGTAATCCCAGTACTTTGGGAGGCGGAGACCGGAGGATCTGGGTTCGTGTCCAGCCTCAGCTCTCTCTCTCTCTCTCTCTCTCTCTCTCTCTCTCTACCTAGTGAGGCCCTCCGCAACTTCGTGAAACCCGGTTTCAAAATAAAGTATAAAAAATAATAGGGCCGGGGGTGTAACGTAGCACAGAGGTAGAACGCCCCTGGGTTCAATCCCCAGTACCGCAAAAAAAAAAAAGAAAGTTCACATTTCTCAACCATTGTTTTACATTTTCAATGTTCATGTTTTTAAATTTATTCAAATATTATTTGCTGACTGTCAGTTATGTTCTAGTCTGGTCACTCTTCTAAGAGCTGGAAACAAACTACTAAACAACAGGTAATGATCTTCATCCTTGGGAAGCTTACATATTCATGGACAGAGATAAAAAATGTAATTAAAATATAATATGCTACATGGTAATAAGTGGTATGTAGAGCTTACATATTCATGGATAGAGATAGAAAAATGTTGCTGAGCGTGGTGGCGCACACTTGTAATTCCAGTACTCATGTAATTCCAGTACTCAGGAGGCTGAGACCAGAGGATCTGGGTTCGCGGCCAGCCTCAGCTACTTAGTGAGGCCCTCCACAACTTAGTGAGACCCGGTTTCAAAATAAAGAATAAAAAATAGGGCTGGGGGTGTAGCTCAGAGGTAGAATGCCCCTGGGTTCAATCCCCGGTACCGCAAAAAAAGAAAAATATAATGAAAACATAATATGCTGCATGATAATAAGTGGCATGTAGAAAATGACAAAAAGGAAGCTCTCAGGTGTCTGTGAATTGTGGCAACAACACTACAATTCTAAATATGTTCTGGGAAGCCATCTCAGATAAGTGAAATGAGAGCAAAGTCCTGAGCAAGGTGTGTGTGTCTGTGTGTGTGTGTGTGGGGGGGTGAGCTACTCACATTCAGGTGAACAGGGAGTTCTAGACACAAGAAGCAGGTAAAACAATGCTCTCCCTGAATGAACGCATCTTGTAGGGTATTGAATGTTGGTTCTCCAACATACGTGTCCCCATTCCGAGCTCCAGAATTATAACTCTGAAGTTATTTGGATCTTTTGTAGGTGCTCTAAAGGATCTTGAGGTAATTCTGGACTATCCAGTGGCATCTAACAGCAAATGTCCTTAGAAGAAAACAGCAGAGGGAGGTTCGATAGACACTTAGGAGAAAGAAGAGAACACATGAAGCCCCTGCAGAGACTGGAGTGCTGTAGCCACAGCTTCATAGCAGCCCGAGCTACCTGGAGCTGGAAGCAGCAAAGCAAGGAGTTTTCCTCAGAGCCTGTGGAGGAGCGCTGCCCTGCTGATACGTGATTTCAGACTTCGGGCCTCTACAACCATGAGAGAATAAGCTTCTGTGTTTTAAGTCACCAAGATTCTGATAATTTTTATAGCAGCCATAGGAAAGGAATACAAATGGGATGTTTGAATAAGAGCACAGATGCCATGTGCTTGTGGGGTGAGATGTGAGGGAGACAGTAGGAAATTATGGCTGAAAAGATGAGGAGACAGATAGAGGCCACTGAGCTGTTATATATAGACTGGCATTTATTGCCATTGCATTGATCAATCAGTTTCCTTGCATTTTGGAATTCTTCTGTAATCATGAGGATTCAAGAAGCCTGGCCCACTTCAATCACTCGTTGGCTTTTTCCAGCCCCTATGAGTCTACAGAATCCTGTTAAGGACTTGTCATGCACCTCTTCCTGCTCCTCTTTTTTCTGAAGCTTCCTTCTGAATCTTCTGCTCTTAGGTGGTCAGATCTGTGGCTTTAGACTTCTGTCCTCACCCTTCCTTGTCCGGGCTGAAGTTTTAATCTCTCTCGAACTCCTTACAGATATTGTAATGTCCCACTTCAACCTCAAAAGTGTTCTGGAACATCTCATAAATTTTCATTTTTAATATTATAAGTGAACTGACTTGCAATAGCATATCTGAGCTTCAGTGCTATTTCACAGTCTATAATCAGATCAACCTATTCTAATTTGAAATATAATACTAGATCCATGGTTTCTCCACAGCAAGATGGTACCATCTGGCATACTATTAGTGCAAGACAGTGAGGTTTTATGTAACGTGCATATCATTGGGATATAGACAAGTTTTCATCCAAAAGCTGACATTTTACTATGATTAGTTTGTCAACTTACTATAACTCATTAGAAAAAATGGAAAAATATTATGGATTTGCAAAAATGCAAATAATATTACAAGATAAGTGACATTTTCAGAATAAGTTATACCATAACTAGACCGCATTGAAATTGTTGTAGGGTATTTAGTGTTGGTTCTCCAACATACATGTCCCCCATTCCAAGCCCCAGAATTTTAACTCTGAAATTATTTGGATCTTTTGTAGATGCTCTTAAGGATCTTGAGATAATTCTGGATTATCCAATGTCATCTAACAGCAAAATGTCCTTAGAAAAAAAGGGCAGAGGGAGGTTTGATACAGACACTTAGGAGAAAGAAGAGAAGAACAAGGGACCTGTGAGAAGATCAAGGAAAATAAGGAGACTATTCTTTGTAAAATTAATATCATGGTCATATTAACTAACTAAGGTCCTAAATACAGGATAAGTTTTCTTTGCTTTTTTTTTAATTTCATTTATAAGAATTACCTTCAAAATCAGGGAATGCATGTGACATTTTATCAATTCTTTCTTTACAATTCACTAATATCTCTCTTACTTTGGGTTTCTTTTATTTATCTCACGTTTTTATTTTTTTCAGGGCTGAAAATCAAACCCAGGGCCTTGTGCAGGCCAGACAAGTGGTCTGCCACTGAACTAAATCCCAAACTCCTGTTATCTCCTACCACTAGCTTACTTAGTATCTGACCCATGGCTATTTGGAAGTTGTTTGACCTCAAACATTGGCTCCTAATGCTTGATTTTACCTTTGAGTCCTGAAATACATGTGCATTTACAAAGTTCTTACTTGCTTCTTGATTTATTTGGTCAAAGATGAGGTTTGAAAAATGCTATATATTAAGGAAAAGTATGTTAAAAGCAAGAAAAAACCAAGAAAAAATTTCTAGTAAGTGATTTTATAAAGGTAGAGTATTTGTTTATTTTTGAAGAAAGATAATGTTTTTCTGTACATAAATTATGTGAAAAATAAGCTTACTGAAATAACTCACAGCCTGATATTTTTTCCAGAATGCTGTGAAAATAGCCAGAGGTGAAAGTGATATTTCTACTTTGTGGAAGCAACTAATATATATTTACATATATAACTAATACAAAGAGATAGTACAATCATGAAAATACTGGTAATTTTGTTAAAAGTAGCAGATCAACTTAGCTTATGATTCTAGTTTGTTTTTCCACATATGCTCATATCTAGATTTAAAGAGAATCAGATGTAATTACAACAGATTATTATAAAAGTTAGTTGGGGTTGATTCTAGAAAATGGTATATATTATTAAGATTCATGTGTTTAAATTTTCTAGTTGGCTATATGGGTGGTGCAGTGGCAAGAATTATCAGATTCATTTTAGAGATTACATTATTTATGGACCTGATGTCTTCTTCTGTTCTTATGTGTTTATTTACTAGGTCATCTCCTTTCCCCGTCTCTAAGAATGTATTGAAAGAAGCAGATATAGAGAAGGAAATTATAGAAAATAGAACTACATTCAAATATGGACAGATCAAAATGAATATTTATCCTTGCCTCTTAAAAAAACAGTATATCTTGAACTTCTCATTTCGTATTTTCTCTCTCTTTGATATTTAAGACAAATACATTCACATAAACTTTTAGTAGGCAGAAACAAATGTATTACACATGAAATGCTCCTGAGGTGACCAGTTTCTTTCCTTCTTAACAATTTTTCTGTGTAGGAAAGTGGAATAATTAAAACAAAAAAATCAGTAAGCACTGAAATATACCATCATAAAACTGAGAAGAAAGAAAATGAAATTAATTATCCTTCTAAATAAACATTATGTAGATATAATATTTATAATTTAAAAACATATATTTAGAGTTATAAACAAAGGCCTAGTAGAATGCTAATTATTATTTTATTTCAATAGCAACTGTGGAATAAAAATAGTATTAGGGTTTTTTGTTTTACTATAAATAATGACTGGCTAAAAGCCTGAAGCAATATGGAAGAAAGAACCAACATAGATATAACATGGACCAATCCAGGAGAAAAGATAAAATAGTTTCCTTTAGCTTTTTCTATTAGAATACCATAGTTATACTCAACAAATTTCAGGTTAGCACATTCTTCTTTATCAAGCATGGTGCTAAAAATCCTTTTTTTCCCCAAGAAATTCACAGCTCTGTGATAACTATCCTTTGTATTTAACTCTATATCCTTGAGAAAATTATAGCCTATATTTTTTTCCTTTCATTGTCTTCAATTTAGCTAATAGATTTCTAGAGATAAATAAAGTCAAGTATTGCCCTATTCAGCTTGCTGCCTATAAGATGACTTCCTTCAATCTCCTGGGGACCCTTCTGTTGCTAAGATCAAAGCGATTGTTTTCAGTTTGGGGGACAGGTACTAGGCCTTTCCATCAAGTGCACATCAAAACGAATGACATATAGTTGTCACTGATTAAGTATTCATTAAATAGTATTCTGGGCCAGCCATTGAGTAGCTATAGCTGTTAGATGTGTTTATTTTTGTCTGATATCACATACTGGGTAGACACTTCTAGTTATGGGATCTAAGTTAATTTCTTTCAGTCTTATCTCTCTCATCATGTTTTTTTCCTTCTTTATATATGTGCATCTAGTTTTTTATACTTTTGTTAGTGGTCTAAGTTTAACTGATGAACTCTTTATTTTTTATTTTTATACTTTCACTGGTGCATTATAGTCTCACATCATAATGTAGTTCATAGTGGTAGTGACATACATGCACAGAGCACTTGGTGGGCTTTCTCCCAGCTCCCTCACCACTTCCCCCTCTTCCCATAAAGGATATTGAGATTGGCATTGGTATTCTCACATATGTAAATAAAGTCAATGGAAGTGATTCCTTCATTGATTCTCCCTCTCCACCTCCCCCACCCTCCCCTAGACCACCTCCCTCCTTCCACTGGAGTTCCTCCTCCATTATCTGAAGTCCCTCTCCTATCCCAATTACTCCCTAGCTTCATCATATGCGAAAAAACATATGACCCTTCACTTCCTGTGACTGACTAATCTCACTTAACATAATGTTTTCCAGGTCCATCCATTTTCCTGCAAATCACATAGTTTGGTTCTTATTTATTGCTGAGTAGAATTCCATTGTGTGTATATCCTATAATTTTGTAATCCATTCATCTGTTGATGAACACTTAGTTGGTTCCATAGTTTGGGTACTATGTACCATGCTGCTTAAATATGGATATGCATGTATTAATATAATATCCTGAATGCAGTCCCTTTGGAAAGATACCCAGGAGTGGTATAGCTGGATCACATGGTGGATCCATTCACAGTTTTCTGAGGAATCTCCACACTGATCTCCATAGTGGCTGCACTAATTTTCAATTGTACCAACAGTGTAGAAGAGTTCCTATTTCCCCACATCCCGGTAAGCATTTATTGTTATTTGACTTCTTGATGATTGCCATTCTAATTGAGGTTAGATGGAATTTCATTGTAGTTTTAATTTGCATCTTCCTGATTGCTAATGATATTCAACATTTTTCATGTATGTATTGGCCATTTGTATTTCTTCTTTTGTGATGTGTCTTTTTAGCTCAATTGCCCATTTCTTGACTGGATTTTTTGTTTTTTAGTGGTAATCCTTTAAGTACTTTGTATATTCTAGATATTAGTCCGCTATACTCTTATAGAGGCAAAGATCTCTGATTCGGTAGGCTCTCTCTTTAGACTGTAGATGGTTTCCTTCAATGAACTGAAACTTTTTAGTTCAATGCCATCCCATTTATTAATTCTTGCTTTAATTTCATGAGCTTTGGGTGTCTTATCTAGGAAGTTTCTATCTGTGTCTATATGTTGGAGTGTTAAATCTATGCCTTTCTCTAGCAATATCAGTCTCTGGATTTCCATGCAATTTGTTTTTAATCACTTCCAACACTAGAATTTCTGTAGTTATTTTTCACTTTGAAGCTCCATGATTCCAAAGAGTCGCTATGTCTTTTATTTTTTAACTATCTGTGTGTGGTTCTTGAGCTGTTTTCTATCCTTTGTAGGACCCTATAATTTCTTTCATTCCTCCTTCTCAAGAAAAGTCTTTCTGAACTAGAGGAATCCATGAGATAGAATACAGAATCTCCTGGGAACTAGAGTGATCATGTAATCATATAAACTCAACAGACCTAACATGATACATAATAGACTCAATAATCAAAACAGAGCTCACATGACTACAAACAGTCCTAAGGAGAAACCAAATGAACTAGTTTCAGGAGTTATGGTAGTAAATGGAGAAAATAAATCTAGTCAAAAGATTATTTCAAAGAGCAGCTACAGACTTTATTCAACTGTGAAGTTCCACTGCCTCCATTATCCAAACAGAAATGATCCATTATTCAAATAGGAAATAAACGGAAATGTTCCCAGTCCCACCATTCTTAGTCTTCAAGCATTTTTTCTTCTCACATACACTGTCACTTAGGTAATGCCAACAGTTATTGCTGTCGTCCCTTATTGGACAAAAATATATTTCATTTAATGATCAACAAGACCTTTATACTATACTACATATAATACTAATAGATATAATACTAATACATATAATACTAATAACAATTAGAAGTAAAACTTATTGAGCACTTAATATATATTGGGCATTGGTCTAAATTGTGCTAATATATTTCATCCTTTCATCCTCATAAATATCTATTTGTGAAGTATGAATTACTGCATATTCAAATCTCCCTCATTGCCATCTTTTCCTTTTCTTTGTGTGTGTGTGTGTGTGTGTGTGTGTGTGTGTGTGTATGTAGTTATATGTAGTATATATACAGTATAAAATGTATATGTACATAAAAATATATATATCACTCCATCTCACATCAGCAAGCATCTTGAAATTGTCGACTACATTACTCTTTCCACTTCTTTACCTCCCTTAAATCCTTTAATGTATTAAAAATCTGGCTTCTGACTTCACCACTTAATGGGAACTGAACTGCTTTTACTAAGATCTATATTACCTTCCAATCCAGTGGTTGCCTCTTATTTTTTTGGTCTACTTATCATCTCTGTTGCATTTTACTATTGAATATCTGTTTTTGAAATTCTTTTGTGTTGTTTTATTCGCCAACATACATATAATACTCATATTTTTGAAATATCTCATGAGATTGTTTCATTAGCTTCTCCTCTTTAGTCTCTTCTTAACATAGCATTTCCTTGGTTCCATCCTTGACTTTTTTCTCACTCAAAGAAGACTTTATCTTCTTGGATAAATTCATTTAGATTCATGATATCATCTAAATCCATATGTTGCTTTGTTTCTGAATTTTTCTGAGATAAAAATTTATCTATGCAGTCTACTTAGGTGTCTGAACTAGTTATACCAAAGCACTGCAAATATTTAAAATATCTACATTATTTTCTTAAATATTATGCTCTTCCACCTTCCATACTAAAAACAACAACAACAACAAAAGCAAAAGCAAAAGCAAACAATAACATGCATGGCACTGACCCATGCCTGAAGGCGTTTTACTTGTTGTGCCTTTAGGAGCAGCAGCAGTCTCTCACATTTCTCACCTACAGCTCCACATGGAAAACCATGCCATTTGAGCTTCTATACTTGCTCTTTCCTGGTGAATTTTTATTTATTCCTTTAAGACTATGCTTGACTTTAACCTATATTAGTTTTCTACTGCTACTATAACAAATTACCATAAACTTAGAGACTTGAGTAACACAAATCTATCATCTAACAGTTCTGTAGGTCAGAAATCTGACTCCAGATCTCTAAGATCTAGGTCTTGTAGTTGCTTTTATTTATGGAGGTGTTAGGGGAGGACTTGTTTTCTTACTCCTTCAGGTTGATAGTAGAATTCATTTTCATGCGGGGGAACTAAGCTCTCATTTCCTTGCTGGTGATCATCTCAGGGCTGAATTTAGCTCCTTGACACCTCTCTCTCTCCGGTTCTTACTATAGGCCCAGGATCAGACACACACACACACACACACACACACACACACACACTCACAGAGAGAGAGAGAGAGAGAGAGACAGAGAGCAATTAGGCATCAAATGCCTCTTGTACTGTCATCTCTCTGAATCAGGAAATAATAGCTTTTAAAGGATCATTTGATTAAAAGGGGCTCACACTCACAATCAAGGGAAATCTCTAGACTTCAAGTCTTGTTTTCACTCATATTTGCAAGCTATCATTTTCCATAGAAGGTACTATGTTTTTTTTTTTTTTTTTACCGGGGATTGAACCCAGGGGTGTTCTACCTCTGCGCTACACCCCTGGCCCTATTTTTT
>PVJS01036431.1:0-20465 GCA_004027185.1 Glis glis
CGGCCAGCTTCAGCTCTCTCTCTCTCTCTGTCTCTCTGTCTCTCTCTCTCTCTGTCTCTCTCTCTCTCTCTCTCTCTCTCTCTCTCTTTAGTGAGGCCCTCCGCAACTTCGTGAGACCTGGACTCAAAATAAAGTATAAAAAAAATAGGGCCGGGGGTGTAGCGCGGAGGTAGAACGCCCCTGCGTTCAATCCCCGGTACTGCAAAAAAAAAAAAAATCTGCCTTTTCTTATATGTTCTTGAATATATTAAGCATATTTATATTTTAAGGTGTATTTCTTAGCAGGGCATGGTGGCACATGCCTATAATCTCAGTACTTGGGAGGCTGAGACAGGAGGATTGCAGGTTTAAAGACAACCTCAGCAACTTAGCAAGATCCTCCACAACTTAGTGAGACTCTGGTTCAAAGTAAAAAAAAAAAAATAGGGCTGGGAGTGTAGCTCGGAGGTAGAGTGCTCTGGGTTCAATCCCCAGAACAACAACAATGGAAAAGTGTATTTCTTAGTACTTATTGGTCTATTTCCATTGTCTATTCTTTCTTATTTTTTAAATATTTGCTTCTATCTCCTGCTGTAACTAGTAATATTTCATTGAATGCTGTAAGATGAATCCAAATGGGATCCATCCTGGAGTAATAGTGAATCTCAGGCTTTCTAGCCACAAGTTTGTACGTATAATAATAAAAAAGTTGTATGCACACATAGCACTTGTTTTAATAATTTTTCCCAACTGGCTCCTTTGAAGTAGACAGTTGATATATTGTGTACATAATTGCAGTCAACCGATTGTCCATGGGTAGTTAATTTATACTTATATTACTCAAAAGTCTACCTAATTTTAAGACAGCAAATGCTTCTTTAAGAAAATATTTTACCCATTCTTTTTTATTTCAGCATGAAAAACTCCCTCTTCATAACCTAGCAGAATTATCTAGGTCAAAAATGGTACCACTTTCTTTCTGTCCCTCTTAACCTCTTTCATATGTGTGCACGCATGCACACACACTTGTTCTATCAATTAATTAGGTGCAGATTAGGAGATAGAAGCCATATGATTATTTTAATAGCTAATTTGATGTAAATTATAGTTAACCAGGCATGATGGTGCACACCTATAATCCCAGAACTTGAGAAGCTGAGACAAGAGGATCACAGGTTCAAGGCCAACCTCGGCAACTTAGCAAGACCCTGTTTCAAAATAAAAAATAAAATAGGGATGAGGGTGTATCTCAGTGGTAGAACACCCTTGGATTCAATTCCCAGCACCACAAAAAAGTATATAACAAGGTAAGATAATAAAAAAGGCAAATACTGAACACTTAGCTGTCACAGGAGAGTAGGTATGGAATCATCCACCACCCCTAGAGCTGGAAGAGAAAGACAAGATTGCAAATAACTAAAATCATGTAGCTCAGAGGTGGAGCCAAAGGGAACGTACCCTAAGACCTCTGAGAAGGGAGTGCCACCTGGCTGCTGCTGTCTCATAGAGGGCAATGGTGTTGGGTCTGAGAATGTTCTAAATCTGCAGGAAAAAATTGCTGCTACTGGAATAAAGCACTGTTGCCAGAAGAAGAAGTAGTACTGGAGAAGAATGATGGAAGGAACATAAAACAAAACAGGAAACAGAAAGCAAAACAAGAAGGAGACACCCTTGTACCTCCAGCTCCGTCCCCCTGGCAGCTCAGAAGGAGTCAGCTCGAGAAGAAATGGCATCACCATATTCCTTCCCACTTTCGGATGTACATTTATTTCACATTTAAGCACATTTTAAATTGATATGAATAGATGGCATATCATGATTCAAGGGGTCATGTTTTTCTTCCTTAATATCCTATAAAATCTTGGTGCTTCTAATGACATTTTCTTTAATTTTATAAAATTCGATGTTTGAAAAAGCATAAAATGATTTCCTTAAGCAAACATTCTGACCCCAGTAATTATTTTTTTCTTTTATAAGTTCTCACATACCATCTGTTCAATACTTCTACAATTTTGAGGGGTCTAGTGTTAATCTCTCTGGTCTGTAGACTCTAAACTATCCCTTTCCCCCTTTAAAATTTAAGTTAAATTTATTTTTTAACTGTCACATAAAAACATAAAGAATTATACATATTAATGGATACTATTTCCCCATCTTTTCACATTCTCCCACTTTTAGGAATAAGGTCCCCTTCTTACTTTCTGTTGAACCCACTCTCAAAAATATTAAAAACATCTACTGTGTTTGGCACTGAGCAGTGACAGAGATCACATTTCTAGATCCTTTTGGTTTCTTGGGATTTGAGTCAAATGGCTATGAAAATGAGCGCTTTCTCCTTTACCAGGTTCAAATTCCTTGCTAGTTGTGTAGGACCTTTTTCCTGTTTCGCTGTTCTTCTTTGAGGCTTGTGGAAACTTCTTTTCCCTCAAGTGTCCCAACTCTGATATCAAGATAAAAGCATCCATGGTTTTCTGGATCTTTCAAAAGAAAGTTGAAACTGAGTGTAGAATGAACCTTATTTCTACTTTAAAAGGCAATTAAAAATGATTTGTGTAATCCGTATTGCATAGTTTATGCTTATAATGCTGTATGTGGCTCTGGGAATTGTACCTCTTTGCTTCATCTTGAGTTTGGTTTCAAAATATTTTCAATTTTAAGATTTCAGAAATGTAAACGTGCCGGGCGTGGTGGCGCACGCTTGTAATCCCAGTACTTTGGGAGGCGGAGACCGGAGGATCTGGGTTCGCGGCCAGCCTCAGCTCTCTCTCTCTCTCCCTGTCTCTCTCTCTCTCTCTCTCTCTCTCTCTCTCTCTCTCTACCTAGTGAGGCCCTCCGCAACTTCATGAGACCCGGTTTCAAAATAAAGTATGAAAAATAGGGCTGGGGGTGCAGCGTGGAGGTAGAATGCCCCTGGGTTCAATCCTTGGTACCGCAAAAAACCCCCAACCAAACAAACAAAAGAAATGTATACGTGTAGCTTACTGGAGGAGAATCACATTTCCCCCCCTTTATATTTGTATTCAGTATGATATATCAATATACAAAAAGGAAAAGAATACCTTGTCAAATTGTAACACTATTGGAGAAAAACAATTTCACCAACCTGAGGGGCTTTATGTACTATATTAGATCATGTGTTTAGTTAGCTATTTCTGTTAACAAACTACCCTGAACCCAAGATTTTTGTCTCAAAATTTCCCTGCCTAACTACAAAAGTCATTCTGTATATTTTCTCTTTCTATTTTCCAGGTTATTGCAGATGACAGTTTAATCATAATTTTGCCAATAAATAAGATAGACCATTATTCTCACAGCCTCCTATAGGTATTCTCACTATTCATCCAGCCTTCTGTAACAGTTTCTTCATCCCCTGTTGTATATATCTAAGCCTATACCCCTTATTTTCATCTTTTTTCTTTTAATGGAAGAATTCCCCCTTGAGGATACTGATATCTATAGTAATTAATTACCAGAGCCTAACCAAGACTCCCCCCCAACTAATCAATACATAATGATCATTTATTTAATTGCTATCGGTATATGGGTCAGCTGGGGTTCAGTTGATCAAGTCTAAATTTGACTGGTCTTGGCTCCAAGATTCAGGATGAACACAGGTCTGGCCTGCCTATCTCTCATCCTCTTGAATTAAAGTGTTTTTCTCATAACAATGGCCAAAGCACAGAGGACAGGCTCCTCTTTAAAACCTTTGCCTGGATGATGTCTGCCAATATCCCATGGCCAAAGTCAATGGGAAAAGGGGCATATCCTGCACACAGGGAGGGAAGGTGGAGGATATGTATATGCTCACAGTAACTCAAGCTATCCTAGAAGTCAATCACAGAGTAAGCAGAGAAATCTCAGATAACACTTCCATGCTGTTTAGCCTTTCAGCATGTGTGTCATTAAATAAATGCTAGTCACTTCTCTGTCCATAGTTCAAGGACATGTTCTGATCATGGTAACCCAAGCAAGAGTCTTTATCCATCTATAACCCTGATGGTGACACAGAGAATAGTTTTAAGCTATAGGAAGTGTGATGGACTAAACCATATCCTCCTAAAATGTATGTGTTGAAGCCCTCACCCCTAATGTGACTATATTTGGAGATAGGGCCCTAAGGAATATAATTAAAGCTAAAAATGATTATTCAGAATAGCATCCTAATGCAATAGAATTGGTGTTCTCTTGGGAGGCCGAGACAGGAGGATCGCAAATTCAAGGCCAACCTCAGCAAATTATTAGGAACCCATTTCAAAATAAAATAAATAAATAAATAAAAAGAGTTGGGGGTATAACTTGGAGGTAGAATGCCCCTAGGTTCAAGCCTCAATACCAAAAAAAAGGAAGAAGGAGGAAGAGGAAGAGGCAGAGGAGGAGGAGGAGGAAGAAAGGATACCAGTGGGCTCTCTCTTCATAAACATGGAGGAAATACCATGTAAAGACATAAGAAAGTAGATTCAAGCCAGGCATGGTGGCATGTGTCTGTAATCCTAGTACTTGGGAGGTGGAGACAGGAGGATGACAGGTTCGAGGCCAGCCTCAGCAACGCAGTGAGGCCCTCTGCAGCTTAGTAAGACCCTGTTTCAAAATAAAAAATAAAATAGGGCTGGGGGTGTAGCTCAGAGATAGAATGCCCCTGGGTTCAATCCTCAGTAAAACCCCACACACACCCACACAAGACAGTGGGTCCACGAGCCAGGAGGAGACCTCACCAGAAACGGATGCAGATATCTTGATCATGGACTCCTAACCTCCAGGAATGTGAGAAAATAAACTTCTGTAGGAAACAGACCTAATAATTAGTATATACGAAAGTATCACTAACCACTTTACTATCACGTATGGGGAGGGAGAAGGGGGGAAGCAGGATGGGATTGGGGGGAACCACACCAAGAGATGTTGTACATATCTATGAATGTATCACTTTGAATCTCGAAACTATGCAACTTATAGTATTTTGTTATGTCAGCCTAACAGCAAACTATTAAGGAGAGGGAGAATATTAATGATGGGTAATGACTGGCTGGTATATATGACTTAAGATAAAATATTATCATGGAAGATCATAAATTCATCATGGGTCCATATGGTAGCAATATTAAATTAGCAAACCCAGAAGCTGGAGATAGGCAATATATATCTAAGAATTAGGTGAGATAATAGAAATGGAGAAGCCAGGCACGGTGTTGCATGCCTATAATCTCAGTACTTGGGAGGTTGAGACAGGAGGATCATAGATTCAAAGACAACCTCAGCAACTTAGTGAGACCTGTTTCAAAATAAAAAATAAAAAGGGCTGGGGGTATAGCTCGGTGGTAAAAAACCCAGACAGAACCCAGATTGCCCCTGGGTTCAATCCCCAGTACCACAAAAAATAAAATAAAATAGGAAAGAAAAGAAAGAGAAAGAGAAAGAAAGAAAAGAAAAAAGGAACCTGGTGGATTTTATATAGAATAGAAAAGTACAAGGTTTACTGGAATGCATTCAAATTTAACTTTTACATAAAACAGTAGTGCAACCTAACAAAATAAGCAGTTTGCATTCTGATTACAGTCTGTCATTTTGTACCTCGAGATCTAGACTGCTGTCCTACCATATGTAAGGATTCTTTCTATAATGCAATAGATGGATCCTCGGGGTCACTGTAGAAACAGCCCTTTTTTATATTCATCCCTGTTCTGACCCATTCTAATGCAAAGATCTTGACTCTGTTTCCTGGCTAAATGAGGAGGTAGAAAATCTGAGGAAGAATTAGAAAGATGGTTGGAAATCATCATAAGAAAAAAGACCAAAAATGACAAAAATTATTTAGTATGTGAAACAGGAGATGGTATCTTATGAAATCAGGGATTTTAAATTAGATTCTTTAGAAATGTTGTACTATAGCTAGGCCCTACTCAACAGAGATAAGAAACCCACTCAATGTGAGAATTACTCATTTGAAAAGAATAGCTAGAAAAGAAATGGTCCTGATGACCTATTGAGACCACTTCTAGCTTCATGTTAGCAAAGGGCAGAGATTTAAAGAATATCTCTAGACTCCTGATTTCCCAATAAAGGAGGCACCAAGGCTTCAACTAGTAGGAGAAAAGCGAAAATAGAAAATAATTCCACTCTTCCCATAAAATATATTTATAATATTTATGTATGTATAGACACATATGAATGCAGACAACATAAATATGCAACTCCTTACTGACCTCTGGAAGCAGAATTATCTTGTGGGATGGATGCTCAGAGAGAATTCCAGGAGAACTCACCAGATCTGAGCTGTAAATATCATTTGTTTTAATTAGGTGCCTTTATGTGATGACCTTAGAAAGAACAGACTCAAAAATATAAGGCAGGTTAAAAAAATAAAGTTACGCTCACTAAGTTCTGTGTTCAAGTGTATCCCTATTACTCTGAGCTCTATTATGATGTGAGATTACAATGCACCAATAAAAGTATATTTTAGAAAAAGCCAACACCAGTTAGGACAGCCCTCTGTCATACAGGCCAACTATGCTGTAGCAATAATCATAAATTTGATTTTCTTTTAACATAAAGATGTTTTAAGCCTGTGTGCTCCTAATTAATTCTGTGAGTTCTGACTATATTTCTGACTTACTCTTTCCAGTTGGTCACTCTTTGCTATTATCATACATCATTTATCCTAGAGATACTTTAAGATGAAAGGGGGGAATAAAGAAAGTTTAATTTGGTAAAACAATTACAAAGGTATAAACTTCTTCATGTACCAAAATATTTCATCATGTTCATTTCCCACAAGGTGACTGGACTTGATTACGAAAGACTTGATATCTTTGAACTCTCCCTTCAGGCACCGGAAAAGATTATTTTGATTCTCTTAAGTGTCATTTGGAAATGCTCCCAAACTGATTTCAACATTGTGATAAATAATCTCAACCAATTCCCAAATCTCCCCCAAAAGTGTGATACTTAAGACTTCTTGGCTCTGTCAAAGATTGTCCAAAAAACAAAGGTAGAAAGGTAGGAAGGTAGGAAGGAGGGAGGGAGGGAGGGAGGGAAGGAAGGAAGGAGGGAAGGAAGGAAGGAAGGAAGGAAGGAAGGAAGGAAGGAAGGAAGGAGAGAAGGAAGGAAGGAGAGAAGGGGGAAGGAAGGAAGGAAGGAAGGAAGGAAGGAAGGAAGGAAGGAGAGAAGGAAGGAAGGAGAGAAGGAAGGAAGGAAAGAAGGAAGGGAAAGACATATCTTTGGGGCTGATTTTCTTAGGAACAAAGAATAATCTACACAGCTCAGGACACAGGTCCCTTTGAATGTACTCTCAGTCTGGCAAGTCCAGAGGGTTTCCCATGATCACAGGTGAACACATCAGAGCTGCTTCCCTGGGTAGCTAAGAGAATATGAGCAGGAGGTGGTGGTGATGAAGGGGAGAGGAGGAAGGGAGGGGGACAGAAAGGGGCTGATCTACAGAAAAACACAGCAACAATCTAACAATCTTTCTCTTTCCATATGTGCATGAATTAGAAAGTAGTGGCGTTCCATCCCATGAGACCTGTTCTCTGAAGCATGTGTCTAGTCCCATTAGCATTGTATGAATGAGCCTTTTGTAATAATAATGAAGCTCAGAGAGGGAGACCTTTGCTACCTAATCCATAGGGGTATATTCTTCTCCGGCTGGACCTATAACTCTCATCATAGCTAATGGGTGTTCTAAACCAACATCAAAAAAGCTATCTATCCCATTGTGTGAAAAAGGTAAAGGTCTCTCTTTGCAAACCTCATTATCATTCAAACTGATATTTTCTCTCCTGCTTCCCTCTCAAAGGCTGTGCCTCTCCCTGGAGGTACTTATGAGAAGGGAGAGTCTTGAAAATTACACATCTGGTAAATACAACAGATTTCAATGTCCTTTACTCTATGATTCTCAGTCTGTTTCTCTTGGATACCAATGAAAAGGTTTTAAACTTAAAAAGGACATTATTCTTTCCACGAAATGGGTTCACATTTACTCAAGAAGCATTTGTTCTTCAAATGTGATACAGCAGAGGGTAGTCCAAAACCAGAAAAATTTATGAATTCTTTAATTTGATGAATGAAATCAGGCAGGCTAATCAGATTTCTCTGCATTTTCTAGCCCTTCTCTGTTTTTTCTCAAATAAAGTTTTTTGTTTTGTTTTTTAACTGTTAGGAGAACGGCACTAAGGGAGTCAGAAGCATTCTTTTTCAAGGCCCTTTTCTTCATTTGAAATTTTTGGCTGTCTCATTCATTCTGACACTTTATGGAATGCCACCTTGTGTGGCTGACTGGGCCATGTTGTTTGTCCTTTGAGATAAGGTCTTCATAAGCACAGGTCATATACTTTGCCCCCCCAATAATGCCTTAACATAATGTCAGCAAACTAAATACAGTTACATGACTATGGTGGTTCCATCACATGAGCAGGGCTAAGCTGAGTGGCAGCTCCCGGGATATCCTCTTCTCTATGTTTCTGGGTCAGATGGTACAAAAGAGTAATTCGCCTGGAATTGGGAATGTGGAAGGAATGCAGCAGTCATTAGAAGTCATGTACAAGGAAGAGGGAAAAGAAGGGTTGGATTCTGGGGGAAACTTACTAAGTGCTTACTTCCTGCATGTGTGTCCCTATCACTCTGAACTTTATTATGTTGTATGATCACAATGCACCAATAAAGGTATATTTTTAAAAAAGAGGTCCCTAGAAGTCACTAGAAGGCATCCTGGGAGCATGACACAGAGTTGTCCTCATGCTCCCCAACTGCACATCCAGCAACTGCACTTCCTGATAAGATGTAGAGGCTGTAGCTTTTCATGGCCCCTCTGCAGCTCCCCTTGATGCCCTGGAAACTAGACTCACCTGGCTGCCCAGATTCCCTGGCACGTTCCCGCTTGCCTGCTCATACCTGTTCTTGACAGAGGCTGCAGCTTCTCCTGCCCAGCGTCTCCACAATGGTGTCCACATAACTGTGTGTCATTATTTCTATAATAAATCTCTTATCTCATGATACTCGTAAACACTAGGCTTCCCTGACTGAATCCTGGCTCGTATGACTTGCATATGTTAGTAGAAAATAGAAGACTTCTGGTGTTTCTTTGGAAAATGAATGTGTTTCTGATATAAGGTTGGAAGCACATCCAAATCTCATTGAATCTGGAAATAATTCTACTTCATTCATTTGAAGTTGGAGAAATTGAACCAGAGTCCCCTTTGTGAAAGAAGGGTACACCATGCGAACTCAGAACAAAACAAGGGCTGAGGAGGAATAGTTTTCTAATTAAGGAAAAATTGTTTTCTACTTATATACTTCATAATATATAGAAAATCATTAATATGGAAAAAAAGAGACTTACACCTTAACATTACTTGTTTAGATAACTCAACTTAAACAAGTACTTAAAAGTGAGAAAATACCACTTAAAATTTCCTAACTTTGTTGGTCTTTCCCATAGTTTGAATTAGTGACATTATCATACACTCCATTTTTTGAAAAGGTGAAAATAAGAAAAAAAAAATGCTGTCCCTTGAGTAAACTTGTATCCTTCCAAGGCTGTTATTCTGTCTGTAACTCAAGTTTACTTCATGTGTGTGTGGTACTGGGGATTGAACCCAGAGGTATTCTACCTCTGAACTACACCCTCAGTCCCATTTTATTTTTTATTTGAAACAAGGTCTTGCTAAGTTGCTTAGGTGGTCTCAGCCCTGCAATCCTCCTGTTTCAGTCTCCCATATACTGGGATTACAGGAGGCATGTAACACCACATTTGGTTTCAAATTTACATTTTAAAATGCTACTAATATATTCTTTGTTTATATCAAAGTAAAGTGCTTTGAGAAAAATGTAAGTTGTAGTGGAGAGCATATACATATCTAATTTCTCAATGTCTGTATTTAGGTCTCATTTAGATAGCTTTGGTTTTATTCCACATGTTTAAGAAGCATTGTTGTTATTCTCAGTGTCTTCAGTCATAATAATTCCACCTGGTTCTAGAGTCATGAATTTGGTGTCAAATACTTAGGTACTGAATTTCCTAGGATGAGTCTGGCAAAATGTATAGGATTAATTTAACCATCACTCTATTTTGTATCATAAAAGATTCTAAGTTTCTAATCTAACATTAATAGACTTCTATTTAGACCTTTTCACCTGTAACAAAATGGGATGACCCAACATTTCTACATCACCTTGGGTAACGAGCAAACACTCATCAGATGCATCAGTGTTTCGCCACATGGCCCAAGCCACCTGCAAGTCATATCACAGCCTTCTGTTCTCTATGTGGTGCTTTTATTCCTGAATATCTACCATAGATTTCCAAATTTACTGGCTTACTGCCCCCTTTTCAGAAAAAATACTCTGTGTCCTCCTAGGTGCTTCTAGCACCCCCATATGTTTATTCAGTGACCCCCTACTGCTCTTGAAGCTATTGCTGATGCTGCATTGCTCCAGTGCCCCCACCATGGTAGTGCCTACTTTGGGAATCTATAAACTGCAGTGTAATTTTTTAAGTCTGGAATTACCGCCAACGTGTAGGGAATGCCACCTGATTCTACTACCCTGATGGAATGGGTATACGTCTTTCCAAGCTGAATCCAACAGTGGAAACAAATTTTACTCTTAACTGTAGTGCACATGGTGCTTGGAGAAAACAATAAGATACTGGACAAGAGACAATCCTGTGGGTTCAAGCCAGAGAAGGCATTGGAATGGACTGTCAAGGAGAGGAGAATGGAAGATGAAAGATGGTAGCTGGAAGTAGGATTGAGACAAGACAGCCAACAAGATCTAAAACATTTTCTAGTGTTGATGGAAAAGAGGCAGGGAGCTGTGTCTGAGGCTGGGCTTTTATTCCCTCCCAATGACAGTATTTGTGTGGGAGGGGGGGATGGATCCATTTAAAAAGGTCCAGGCAGAGCTAGCACCTCAAAACTAGAATAAAGACAAGCACAGCTTTCCATCATTCCCTGAAATCCGATCTCTGTCGCTGATTTAGGTGTCACTGTTTAGATAGAACTTTCTCCAACAAAAGTTTCTTTTTTTATCCCAAATATTTGTTTTTCTATCCTAAATATTTGAAAGAATTTAGCATTCTTATTTTGACCATATTTGTTATATACTATATATATTATTTTTATATAAATAATAAATACAATACATATTCTTATACATATACCACATATATTATATATGTACACACACATACACACATACACACACACACACACACACACTATACCACATATACTAACACTGACTTTGACCAGCCATCATGGTTCCTGGTTTCACCTAAAGAGTTTTCTGACCTTCAGCTCAGACTATGAGGTTGAGGGTTCTCCACCCTTGCTTTGGAATCAGGCATTGCTGTGGCCACAGTAGATAAGGACTAACAGGCGCAAGAGTGGCCTTGAATCTGTTTCCTGTTCCTCAACCTGGTCATCCTGAAATGCAGAGCCCTGGATGGGAATTCTAGAAGGCCATATACCCTAAGCAAAGTTGACTCTAATAGTCTTCTTAGTAATACAATTTAATCATATTTTGGAAAGTAGAATGACTTTTCCCCAAAAAACAGGAACACGTACTCACCACAGACTCACTGAAGGGCTTATCACAGGATGAAAAAGTGAGTCCCCAGGTGTCTACTCTGTTGAGTGTGGAGAGTGCAATGTCACGAAGGTGTGGACACACATCTGGCATCAACAGTGTGAAGGATGGAGAAAACGGAGAGGTGTTGGGAAATATAACAAGAAAGAAGAACTTACATGGGGATTGAGCACAGCAAGGAGAGTGGAAAAACAAAGAGAAAATATATTCCCTCTGTTAAGAAAGGCAATATTTATACCAAAGATCTGGTCCTCAGTAATTTTTCAACTTTGACAACTAAACTGTATAATTAAGGCCAAAAGTAGAATAGCATGCCTGTGATTGTCTTTAGCCAGTTTTTGCCTGCATTATGTAGGTCTGCATCTTACCACCCTACTCAATCTTGCACCTGTGTGTCTTGTGGGAGAAAAGAGCAAGAGGGGAATCAGCCATCTGCGGTGTCTCTTGGCTGGCTAGTGGAGAGACAGCGGCTAAGTGAAAGGGAGAATGAGAAGGAAACACTGTGGCAAACTCGTGCCATGAAAATGCACACAGGAACCATTGCAGATTCTCAGTAGGGAAAACTTTAGGAACTTACTTGTGGGTGGAAGAAAAGCAGTGCTGAATCTGCCTAAAAAGTACATACATGTGCTAACTAAAATAGAATGAAGACTGCAAACAGAGGAAAAATGGTATTTCTTAATAAGATCTGGGAATAAATCCATGGACTAACCAGCCAGAAAGGGGCATCGACAGTGCATAAGAACACTCCAAGAAGGGGCAGCCAGAACCTCTCTGAGCTCCTCGTGAGGTAAAGGTGGAAGGAGAGATGCAGTACCCGATCTATTATTAATGACAGGTCTGTGTGCAAGACAGAGTTTTTGCAGAATTTTCCCAGGCAAAAGGAAAACATTTGCAAACATCAGAGAAGAGCAAGGAAATATCATTATCTATGATCTAAATATCAAAGTCTGTGCATTTTCGGTTTTGGCTAAGTAGATGATTCCCTTCCTCCCCACCCCCATAAGGCTCCTACAAACCCACAAACATCATTGGAGAGTAAATAGATGGGGAAAGAACCTGGGGACATGGTGCCATGTAATTGGAAGCCTATAATTATCTGCAACTTCTATTGATATGCAAGCAGCTGCATTTGATATACAGAGGCACACTTAACATAATAAAACAACAGTAGCCACAGCACATACATACAAAATTATATGTTTATTCTTTGTTGAGACTTTCTTTGTGCATAACATTTTCACTGGCCCTTTCTGAGCCTGTGTGAAGAATCAAATTATGCTTATTAAAATATGTGTATTTCTGGAGGGATATGCGTTCCTATAACCTTCATTATGATGCTCTTAATTAACCAATATGCCTCATAATAAAGTATCTAGCTGTCACCAAAATCAACACTTTTCAGTTATTAATAGATTAAGGAAAGAATGTTAATTTCTTCAAGCTCCATTTCATTTGGTCTCATTACTTCAGGAGCCAGATGGTTACAGGGCTGGACCTGTCAACAGTTACTGTGAGAGAGAATACATTCAGAAACACCGAACCCAAGTATGAATAACAGCTGAAAAATGAATTCTGAGGTAGCTGTGCACAATGCACAAGGCAGGGCAGAAAGTTATTCTGCCAAGAAATAGAGGAGATTATGAATCAGACGCGTTTTAATTGATGTTTGTTATAAACGCCCCCTCTTTCCCTCCCCAATACATCTTCTCTTCCCCAAATAACAGCTATGTGGGGCTCCAGCTGTGTTGGGGAGCAGCTCCCCATTTTTCTAGTGTCTGACGATTTCTCTTGTCCCTCACACTGCCAGCATTTGACAGTTCTCCTACACTGTGGGTTGATTGATGATGTCAACTTGGAGGAGACAGTACCACCAGCAGTCAATTTTTTTTAAGATGTTTTCTTCTTTGATTTTTAAAAATCTCTGCTGAATGCTTCAAAAGGAAGCCATCCTGAAGGGCACCTCTAGTCTGGTTCCTGGACTCACTCTTGCCAGGTTTGGGGAAATGTAAAACCGTTGAGTCAGTTGCTCATCATAACCCACGTGTGAGTGAAGCAACCTCTAAGTTTTCTGACAACTTTTGGACTCTGTCATTCTGTCATTCAGCCAAGTGATGGTCAATGCTCAAAGCTAAGAAGCCAGATGTTAGAAACTTGGACCGTAGATTCGGTGAATTTCTGTGCTCTCAAGCAAGTTACTTGCTCTGAATCTGCCAGAGTTTTCATGATCTGCCAGCTAAGGTCAATGTTTTCTCCTTGTAAAATATTTTGTGATTTTCAAGTGTGAAGTGTTACACAACTTGCATTTGTATGTCACAATAACTCATGTGGTACGTTTGGATTTCTAGCCTTTCTTATCCACCCATGTATCTCGATTCCTGCCCCCTAGTGGACCTGAAGCAACTTGCAAACTGCCCCCTCCTCCTTTAAATGGGAGATTTAAATAGCACAGATTTGTTGGTCATTAGCACCTGTAAGTCTAGCAACTGAAAATTAAAGTCACTCAGAACTTGAAGGAATCTTAGAGCTTTCTTGTCCAAACCCTGCACTTTAGAAATTAGAAAATTGGCAAAGCCCAGGAATTTAAAAGACCCCAAGTCCCAGATTCTATCTAACCAGCTCCAGATTGGAAAAGTAGAGAAACAGAATTAAAATTCAGAGCTGCCTCCGAATTTAATCCTATTAAATTAAAACAGTTTCAACTCTCTAGTAATCCTGAGATTCATTCCTTATCCAATAGTGGATTTAATATTTATTGAAAACCTACTATGTTCTAGGCAGTATTATAGGCACTGGGGACACCTTGGGAAGAGACATATCATCATCTAATCATTTTCAACAATATTCTTAACTTCTATAAGAAAGTAACTTTTCCTCAAACAAGGGATCTTGATCAGTCACCAGGCTGGTGGTTTGTATTCGTAATCCAGTTCAATCGTCTAAGGAAAGGAGATTCCAGCAGGTTTGGAGAGGAAATCTGTTGTCCATGTATTCCTTAATCTTTCTCTCTGAAATGCACAAGTGTTTCCAATCAGTTCTGTTTTTAAAGGTACTTCATGTTAGCTGGGGCTAGTAACCACTTGGGCCAATGTCCTGCTGCCTTTTAAGGTAACACCCTGCTGGAATAGTGTTATTACAGTTTTATTTATACTTTTATTGGTGCATTGTAATTATATATCATAGTGAAGTTCAAAGTGATATAGCTATGCATGCACACAGCACTTGGTAGGTTTCCCTCTCGATCCCACCCTGCTACCCACCCCTCCTGTTACAATAGTGAGATTGGTAGCGATAGTTTCATATATGGACATAACAATATTTCAACTGATTCCTTCATCAGCTCTACTTTTTCCCTTCCCCACCTCTCTCCCCCAATCCCCTTCCATTATTCCCCTCTCTCTCATTTATCTGAAGTCTGTTTTGTTTCCTATTTTCTTTCTAGCTTCCACATATGAGAGAAAACATATGACCCTGGGCTTTCTGAGACTGGTTGATCTCACTTAGCATATTATTCTCTAGATCTATCAATTTTCCTGAAAATGACATAATTTTGTTCTTCTTTATAGCTGAGTAAAATTCCAGTGTGGATATATTTTCATTATCCATTCATCCGTTGATGGACACCTAGTTTGGTTCCATAATTTAGCCATTGTGAATTGTGCTGCTATAAATATGGATATGCATGCATCACTATAGTATTCCAAATTTAATTGTTTTGGAAAAATTAAAGGGGATGTGGGGAAATAGGAACTCTTACACACTGATGGTGGGATTGTAAATTAATACAACCACTATGGAGATCTGTATAGAGGTTCCTCAAAAGACTAGGAATGGAACCACCATATGACCCAGCTATACCATTTATTGTAGCTTTTGTCCTTCTCTCCAAATTGATTAGACAAACCAATCTTCTAAGGAAATGAGCTAATGTGTGAACAAAGGGGCACTTGGTTCTAAATTATTGGTGGTAAAATCTTTGTATAAGGGCAACTTTCAAAAAATGATATAGTTCGTGGGATATATTTTTCTCTCAAAATTCATTGACTATTAAAATAATAAAAGATGCATTGAGGGGCTGGGAATGGGGCTTAGTGGTAGAGCACTTGCCTAACATGTGCGAATCCCTGGGTTCAGTCCCCAGGACTACAAAAAAAAAAAAAAGAGAAAGAAAGAAAAATCACTGAGTACCATGAAAGAACAATGTAGACTTTTCCCACTAAAACCATCCACTTACTAAGAAGAGGAATACCAGTTTGAAACTGGATAATGAGTTCCAAACACTGATATGAACCAAATAATCAACCATTGTGATTGCAGAAAGTCCCCTTGCTGAGCTTTCATCTGCGCTGGCTACATTTACCCTGGGCCCCTGGTGGTTCATTGGTGGCATAGATGGAGAATAACACAAGCAGTCACAATTGTCTGGTAAACAAGGAAGACACATGGGTCAGGCCCTGGAAATGTTTATTTGTATGAGGAACTGAGTAGCTTCTCGGGAAAGATCCTATCTTATGGGAGGAGAGAAATTTGCATATTAAGTTTGGCTCAATAAACTGTCTCAGGGCAAATTGGAGAGCAGGATAAATTTTAATATAGGACATTGTTTGTCACTTTCCCAGCCAACTGACCTTGAGACCTAGAAAGTGGGGGCTATTAGAGCAAACCAAATGAGCTGTTTTCTTGTAAGTTCTCTGGAGTCATTGAAAACTCAAAGGACCTTGGGTTATAATGAAAGCAAGGCATTCTGTCCTCATGGGTAGTATGTGGTCACCTTGGGCCCCAGCACATCATTCCCACCAGTGACTCCAGCTGCAGTTGGAGATAGAAGCTGTGAGATTCTTCTTCTCCTCCTCCTCCTCCTCCCCCTCCTCTTCCTCCTCCTCCTCCTCCTCCTCTTCCTCCTCCTCCTCCTCCTCTTCTTCTTCTTCTTTTTGCAAAACCCATCACCTCTACCTTCAGTAGCAACCAGAGGCAGGGCCATCTAGGCCTGGTGGTTCTAGACATTGGAATAATCTATGGTCTAAGAGTCTAATATCTGGCTTCTTATCTTTGAACATTGACCATCACTTGGCAGAATGACAGACTTTCAGCAAAAGCAGGGACAGGGTTCCTCTCTAAAGCTCTCTGAGCAGGAAGGAAGGAGAGTGGGAGCTGCCCATTGCTAGAAAAAGGATTTGCTTGTGAGTGAACAAAGCAGGTCCTCAGCAGCTCCTAGAAATAGTTCACAGAAGGAGGTGGAGACTTTGATAGGAAGGAAAGAGTTAGCCGGGCGGGCGTGGTGGCGCACGCTTGTAATCCCAGTACTTGAGAGGTAGAGACCTGAGGATCCGGTTTCGTGGCCAGCCTCAGCTACTTAGTGAGGCCCTCCGCAACTTCGTGAGATCCGGTTTCAAAATAAAGGATAAAAAATAGGGCCAGGGGTGTAGCTCGGAGGTAGAACACCCCTGGGTTCAATCCCTGGTACTGCAAAAAAAAAAAAAAAGGAAGGAAAGAGTTCCAGAAATACTGCTAAGCAGCTCCGTTTTACTCTTAGAATGATGGGACTTGGGATTAATAGCAGTGAGGTAGACAGTGGGGCAGTCCTCGGATGAAAACAAAAGGACTTCTGTATTTAGTCTGCTTTGCCACTACCAGATACTGAAAAAACGACCCCTGTTTTTAACCTGTCATGTATCATGCAGGTCTTTTTGGAAGCATACTTAAAAGATCCATGATTGTAGCTCTATATTCTGTACTATCCCAAAAGGCCTTTTCTGTAAGGTAAATTAAAGGCTTGATTAATCTTTAGATAGGTCTCTAACCCTAGATGCCTGACCTCTTCTCTCCCTCTCCCTCTTCTCTTCCTTTCTTTCTCTTTTCTTTCCCTTTCTTCTTTTCTTTTCTTTGGTACTAGGTGTGAACCCAGGGGCATTCTACCTCTGAGCTACAATCCCAGCCCTTTCTATTTTTATTTTGGAACAGGGTCTCACTAGGTTACTGACGCTGTCCTGGACACTGCGATTCTCCTGTCTCAGCCTCCCAAGCGCTGGGATCACAGGTGTGTGCCACTCTGCCCTGCTCTAACCTCCCTTTCCTGAATGCATTTACTTGAGGGCACTTGTAATTGTAAATTCTTCTTGCCCCATTGAGATGTAATTCTTTTTCAACTTCTTCCCAGTTTTACAACCTAGGATCATCTTTTTCAGAGACTGGGAGACATCCCTTTGAAATGTAAGTATCAATAAAGATTGTACTCCTGTCTCCCAGCTTTGTGGGAAGGTAGGAGCCTAACTTCTACAGGTACAAACTACCAAATGCAGACAGCCTAATCTTATGGACTAACTTTCTCTCTAATGTCCTCTAGTACTTTTCCCTTAGTTTATGCCCCACCAAGTGCTCTGTGCATGTATGTCTCTATCATTCTGAATTTTGTTATGATGCATGATGACAATAAAAATTTAAAAATATTATTAAAAAATACAGTAAGACCAAAAAAAAAAAAAAGAAGAAGGAAAAACCTCTCCTATCCTTTACTCAGCAGGTTTGAGTTCAATCTTTCTCCCTTATTGCCATCATCTTGAATAAAATCTTTCTTGCAGCTGGGTGCGGTGCATATGCCTGTGATCCCAGTACTTGGGAGGCTGAGACAGGAGGATCGCTAGTTTCAGAACAGCCTCAGCAACTTAGTGAGACCTTGTTTCAAAATAAAAAGGACTGGGGATGTAGCTTGGAGGTAGAATGCTCCTGGGTTCAATCTCTGATACAAAAAAAAAAAATCTTCTTTGCTCGTTGAATTCTGTCCAGCAAAATTTTGTTTGATACTACCTATAGATTGAGTCTTTTCCCTGTTGCTTGGACTAATCCTGGCTGAACAAAAGAGAATTATTAACTGATTTTAGATCCCTTTTGCTGTGATTCTGACCTTGATATGAATGAACTTCCACCAAGATCAGGAGCTCTGACCCAACCCTCACTCCTCTTGAAACATCCCAGTTCTTAAAATTGGATGTATAGTAATTTAAAGCAACAAAAATTTATTATCATATAGTTCTGGGGGTCAGAAATCCCAGTTTTATTGTGCCAATAGCAAGGTGTCAGCAAACTGTTCTTCTTGGAGATTCTAGTGGAGAATCTGTTTCTTTATCTTTTCCAGCTTCTAGAGGTCCCCTGCATTATTCGGCTCATGTCCGCTTCCTTCATCTCAAAGCCAGAAATGTATCATTTTCTCTCTTCTCTAACTTCTGTTTCTGTCCTTACATCTTCTCTCTCTTTCCTTGACTCTTATCCTCTTGCCACATTCTTATAATAACTGTTGTGTGGTGACATTGAGTCCATCTAGGTTATCCAGGATACAGTCCCCATCCTAAGATTCTTTTTTGTTGTTGTTCACGAGTAACTTTTTGTACTTTTATTGGTGCATTAGAGTCTCATAGTCTCACATCATAATGCAGCAAACAGTGATAGTGGCGTACAAGCACACAGCAGCTGGTGAGTTTCTCCCCAGATTCCCGCCCCCACCCTTCCCCATACTTGATTTTGAGATTGGCATTGGTATTCTCACAGATGTACACAGTGTCCGTGGAAGTGATTCCTTCGTTAATTCTCCCTCACCCCCACCTTCCCCTAGACCCCCTCCCTTGCTCCACTGGGGTTTTCCCTCCATTATCTAAAGCCCCTCTTGTATCCCGATTACTCCATAGCTTCTGCATATGAAAGAAAACATATAACTCTTCACTTTCTGTGATTGGCTAATCTCACTTAACATGATGTTCTGCAGGTCCATACATTTTCCTGAAAATGACATAATTTTGTTCTTTATTGCTGAATAGAATAGAATTCCATTGTGTGTATATCCCATAATTTTGTAATCCATTCATCTGTTGATGGACACCTAGGTTGGTTCCATAATTTGACTATTGTGAATTGTGCTGCTATAAACATGGATATGCATGTATTACTATAATATTCTGATTTCAGTCCCTTTGGAAAGATACCTAGGAGTGGTGTAAAGATTCTTAACTTAATCACATCTAACAAGTTCCTTTTACTATATTCATAATGTTAGGAGATTATGATATGAGCATCAATAGGGAGGTATTTTCAGCTACCACAAATGGTTTCTTTTTTCATGTTGGTAACAAAACTGGTAGGAAAACCAGCCTAATCTATCTTTCTCTTCTTCCTTCCTCCTTCCCTCCATTTCTTTCTTTCTTTCAACATGAGCTCTGATTCTAGTAGGCAGGGTAGAGTAGAGGGTGGTGGAGAGATTAAACTGAGTGATGATAAACTATGAACTCCAGATCCTAGTTGTAACTCTTCCATTGATGACAAGGAACCAGAAAGGTTACTCTGTTTTGACTGTGATGGAGCTCAAATACAAGTGTGATTGGTGCATTTTTATTGAGATTGAAATGTACACCAATCCTAGTCTTCCTCCAGGAAAATTGTGGTCTAAAATAAAGGTTATGCAGCCAGGCATGGTGGCGCACGCTTGTAATCCCAGTACTTGGGAGGCTGAGATATGAGGATCACAGGATCGTGGCCAGCCTCAGCTACTTAGTGAGGCCCTCTGCAATTTAATGAGACCATGTTTCAAAATAAAGAATAAAAAATAGGGCTGGGGGTGCAGCTTGGAGGTAGAATGCCCATGGGTTCAATCCCCAATACTGCAAAAGTAAATATAAATAAATAAATAAATAAATAAATAAATGTAATGCAAAAGTCATGCCTAATATTTTATAAAATTTAAGAATAATGCCGGGCATGGTGGCGCACGCTTGTAATCCCAGTACTTTGGGAGGCGGAGACCGGAGGATCCGGGTTCGCGGCCAGACTCAGCGCACGCGTGCGCGCTCTTTCTCTCTCTCCCTGTCTCTCTCTCTCTCTCTCTCCTCTCTCTCTCTCTCTCTATCTCTCTCTCTCTCCCT
>PVJS01036432.1:0-20464 GCA_004027185.1 Glis glis
CTTTTTTTTTTTTTTTTTTTGCGGTACCGGGGATTGAACGCAGGGGTGTTCTACCTCCGCGCTACGCCCCCGGCCCTATTTTTTATACTTTATTTAGAAACCGGTCTCACAAAGTTGCGGAGGGCCTCACTAAGGAGAGAGAGAGAGAGAGAGAGAGAGACAGGGAGAGCGAGAGCTGAGGCTGGCCGCGAACCCGGATCTTCCGGTCTCCGCCTCCCAAAGTACTGGGATTACAAGCGTGCGCCACCACGCCCGGCTATTTTTTTTTTTATTCTTTATTTTGAAACAATGTCTCACTAAGTTGCAGATGCCTCACAAGTAGCTGAGGCTGCCTGCAAACCTGGATCCTCTGGTCTCAGCCTCCCAAGTTCTGGGATCACAAGCGTGTGCACCACCACGCCCAGCTCAGAAGCAAATTTATCTAAAGTACTGGCTGTAACTTTTGCTGCTAAGGGGAATGCTGATATTTAATGCAAATATAAGAAAAATAATTCATCTAGAAGATACCAAACATAGATTCTTAACACAATCTTCTTCAAAGATGATTCCTTTCCTTTTCAGAAAGAAGAAAATTATTCCCCTCTAATTGGAAACAAGATAGCCATGTGGTTTTGGTGAATTTTGTGGAGAGGAGGTTCTGTGGTTTTCTTCTTACCATCTTGGGAAGTTTGCCTTCCTAGTGCTTGTTTAAAGGAAGAGAGGCAGAGCAGTTAGCAGGAACATGGGGAGATCACCAGCTGAATAAGGAAGCCTGGCATTACCAGGCATGTTGACACAGAACTCATGGCCAACACAGAATAACAAGCATTGTTAGGGATCTGTGAGCAGCTCAGAATGAAGAGCCTGTTCTAGATTTTCAAGGATTATGTTAAGTGAGGAAATTGTACATCTTTCCCAAAATGGAAAGGATGTACCTCATCATGTTATGAAATGGCACTTACAGACAATTTGTATTTCTCAAAGCACATATGAGCATGTGTATAAAATTCTATTACATATAATCTCTAGTTGTCTCTCATAATCCAACTAGGTGGTAATCCCCCGATGAGAAGCGGTCATATTGTCTACTTTTAGAACACAGCTAATGGCATTTCTATAGGTTTGAGCACTTACCAGAAGATTAACATTTGCCAAGTGAATGATGGATGAGTGCATAGCGTTGCCCTGGAGACAGAGCAAGGAGAGCAACCAGCTGCTGTAATACCTTCGATTTGTCTTCTTGAGAGGATGAATAATACTTCATGCACCTTACACTCCTATTTATTCTGGTTTTGAAGAAGCAACAATATACAAAACACTGAAAATAATTCTTACTTGCCATGAAAAATAACAAAATAAGGAAATAAATGTTAGGCTTCTGAGTTTCTGAAAGGGCAACAGAAGCAGCAGGGTTCGCCAGGAGATGTCAGATGAAGTGGCAATATGAACAGAGTGGGGATTTCAGTTTAAAAGACTGAGTTGGGTCCTAGAAGGAAGTCAGAGAACAGGAGTTGAATGCAATGTTAAAGGATGAAACCACATATATGCACAGCGTGTAGCTGCTAACAGCCTGGAAGGTTTAGGCTTTTCTGTGTATTCTCAGAAAAGTCTTTCAATGAAACATCTATTTTGTCCCTGCAGTGATCTGTAAAACTTGCTCATATCTACAGGCAATAAGTCATCTGTGAACAGATGAAAAAGCCTCTCAGTAGCCAACATGCACCTCATTGAACGAACTTGCCTCTGCCTCACCAGTCTACAATCTGAAAGATGAAATCTCCCATGTTATACCTAGGCTCAGTGTAAACACTACATTCACACTGGTCTGAATATGGCTATGGGGAGGACAATGCTGAAGTTACACGAGAATGAGAATGAAAGATGTCAGACACCAAACATAACTTAAGAAGCTCAAAACACAAACATGGTGAAACAAGTGTTATGGTTAGAGAGATATAGAATATCCCCTGAAGAGCTCATGTATTAATGTTCAGAATTGATGTAATTAAGTCATGAAGGTTATAATATCAACAGTGGATAAATCCATTATAATAAATTTACTGGGTGGTAACCTAGGCAGATGGGGTGTGGCCAGAGAAGGTAGGCTCCTGGGAGTGTGGCCTTGGGGTTTATATATGGTCCCTGATCTCCTTGCTTGCTCTCTCTCTTACTTATGGCCTCTATGATGTGAGAGCAGAGCCTTATCCTCTCCCTCTCTCTCCACCGCCATTCCCTGAGATACATAGACCCTGACCTCACATGGACTGAACCTGGAATCTCCAAGAAACTATGAGCAAATAAATCTTCTTTCCTCTAAGTTGTATAGTCAGTTGTTTTGGATCATATCAGTGAGAATGTTGACAGAGACAACAAAGTAGAAGACACAAGGTGTTGAAAACGTCCAGCCATCTAGAAATGAATTTCACTCACTTAGGGCTCTCCCATACCCTCCACCAGTGTTTGTTGATAGGCACTGAAGGAGCAGGCCCCATGCACAGGCCTCCCTCCATCACTGTGGCTTCTCAGGGCTAGGTAAATGGGGTCAGGGCCCTCAGCAGTAGGAATCCATAGACCCAAATTCTACTTCGGAATTGGTTCCAGGTCTGCTTCTTACTAGCTGGTTGAATGTATTTTCTCTTAACTTTAGTTCATTTATCTCAATTAAAGATTAAAAATGTCTGCCTGACTCACTGTCATTGGGAAGTAAATGAGGAAAATCATGTGAACATGCTAGAGAGATGTCATGTCTGTGAGGTGGACAGTGGCAGAATTTCTGAGGTAGAGGATCATAAGGGATCCATGATAACCACTAAGACCAAACCTCAATGATGGCTGCCACAAGGTGAATGGGTTTTATTAATGTATGCAGAGGTGACAAGGTTCATCAGGGATGGACTCATGCTCACCACACTTACAAGAGATCAACATTTGAATCAGAGCACCAATTTATTAATAGATAGTGAAGGATATCCCTTTACAGCAAGGGAAACACTTGTCTTTTAGTATGGTGCCCAGAGGATTGTTTTCAAGAGGATTTTTTAGAGTTCAAAGTTACATGCAGTGGAAAGCTACTGTATTGGATTTAAGATGAAAGCTAATTTATTAAAATTAAATTGGCCAACATTTTGAATCATGAATGGTTAGAGAATCAAGTTTGGGCACTTAGCCAAGAGCAAGGCCCCAGATCATACCTCAGATCTGATATGATAAAGACACTGCTTCTGCACTGGACTTCAGGTACTTTAATTTGCATTGAGACATATAAGGAATTTGAGATACTATATGGTCAGTAGGAATAGTCATTGGTCACCCCAGTGCACCTCTTTGCTATCCAACATTTACAGACACTCCATCAGTTAAGTGAACAAAATACAACCATTCGTCATAAAATCAGACAGTTTCTCAATCCTCCCCCCCGAAAAGACAGCAACCCTAAATCTCATCAGGCACTCTACCCAGCCTCACAGCCCCAATCTTTCTGAATGAGGCCTAATCCTAGAAAAGGGATATCTGTCTTGATGTTCTATATTATTTCTACAATATTCTGTCCATTTAATTGTAAAGTAAATTACTACCAACTGATTCTGGGCAAAATAATGGGAGAAAGAGAAAAGAGGAAAAATAGTTAAAATATAAGCATGATACTGTAAATGAGAAAACACAGGTAGATGCCACCGTCCTTTAAAAAATTTTTGTACAACTGTTTCAAATATTTACATCTATATATATTTATATATTCTATATCTATAAATATAGTAGATATTTATGGCCTTCCTCCTTCACTATCCATTCCATATTCTCTCTGCCATGGTGTTATACAAACTTGCATTTCTGAAGGATCTGATCCCTTGGCGATCCTGCATATATGGCATTGGTAAGCTATTTCTCTAACTTTTACCAATGGACACAGTGTTCTATGAGGTGTTCATAGGGTCTTATGAGTCCTGGCAACACTGAGTTTATCCTATTGTATTGCAACTGATTTCCTCTTCACAGTCAGGGTCAATCACCCTAGGTAGCATATTATCTTCTCCTTTTAAATTTACTTACCTGATGATATAATCCTGAGATGACCATATGCCAACTTCAGTTTTCATTTTGAAAGGGTTGTTCTTGTGTTACTATGAATAAACAGTCCTGCTTTGGAGTCAACACTTCTAACCTGGGAGAGCCCAGAATTGCTGGGATATGAAGAAAAAAATTGCTAGTTGGTCATTGGGCATAATAGTGAGATTTATGAACAATATATTATCCCATATTCACTCTTGCTATGAGGTAAGTAGCACTACTGGTTCAGAGCATATACTGCATCCAGTAAGACAGTACAAATAGTTCCCAACGCGTGATGGTTTGACTTACAATTTTCCAACTTTATGATGGTATGAAAGCACAATGTTTTCAGTTGAAACCATACTTTGAATTTTGATCTTTTCTTGGGCTAGCAATATGCAGCACAATACACTCTTCAAGATGCTGATCAGTGGCAGAGAGGCCAGGTCCCAGTCAGCCACTCCATCACAAGGTAACAACTGATACTCTACAAGTATATGGTGTTGTTAACCTATGGTGTTGGTTAACAACACACAATACATCACATATATTGAATATATTTCTTACTTACAATATTTCCAACTTACAATAAGCTTATTGGAATGCAATCCCATTATAAATTGAGGAGCAGTTGTACTATAATCTTGCAAGGCATTTCCTCCCTGCTACCAACATAACTGAGTCTTTGATAGATGATTGTATTTTCTCTAGATCTAGCTACTTCTAAGTAACGTGATACATGGTAAAACAAGTTTAAAATACACATGAGCTTTGATTGCTTACCTTTCTTCTTTGACTGCAAAGTGATTAATCAACATTTTAATAAATATGAGATTTGGGGAGGGTTTGAAATTTTTTCCATATCTACCATGGTTCTTCCATCATCCCACCCATGCGCTTACTGAATTCCTATTCTGATACAACCTGGTCCCACTGTATGGGAACTGGACCCAAGATGCCATGAGACTGAAGAAAGAGAGGCAGACAGATCCAGGATTGCATAGAGTACAATTTATTGAAGGGTTTACTGCCCGAAGAGTGGTCCTGGGTGGCAACAATGTCAAGTGGATCCCCATAATTTGGGTCATAATTTGGTATATATTGGTTAAAACAAAGTGACTTCAACCAACCCAGAAAGTACCTGATTTATCTTACGCTCTTATATCAAAGAATCAGGCACATTCCTGTCACCAGGGTCTGATTGTCAAGCTCCACATACCACTCTAATGGTTTTGTCTATTTGTAGTATGTTGGAAACCATGCAGGAAAAACCAACCAGTGTTATTCTAGGGCAATCATGGCCATAATGACTCAAGATGGCTGCAGTCAGGTCAAGCTGAATCCATTCAATGCCTTTTCCTCCAATTTGGTATCCCACACAACCTTGACTTTGAGCAAGAGAATTGGTTTGGCTGATGCTGCAGGCAGGTTAGCAATGTTTGGAACCCAGAGGGCTTTGGTGAAAGGGAAGTCCATATTGTTGAGTCTGTAAATAGCATTACTCCTGGTACCCTAACCACTGTGTTTATGAACCCATTGAACAAAAATTAGAATCAGTGTAAGAAGTGTCTGATGATACTCATGTGGTGGGTCAGCATCTTGTTGTTGACTCCATGGCTAGAAAGATAATACATAATTAGGCTTGAAGAGCCCAGACAGTACAGTCAGCTGGTGGCCCATCAGTTTCTAACAAGGTCTACTAGCAAGCCAACAGATATTTTTCAAGGGTGAATAGCTCCTAACTTGCTTCAAAACCAAAGGGATCACACTTCTGGAAACAGTGTCAAGAGGAACTCAGAATTGTCCAGTGTTTCATATATTGTCATAGGCTTTCCTCTAATACAGCCTCTAGAAAAAACTAGGCTGCTCAGACCCCCTTCTTTATACCAAGGTTAGAACAGCATTAAAATCTGCAAGTCTGCTAGTGTTTCCATAGGGTTTATCTCCCAATGCCTGGTACCCTCACTCATAAACAATGCATATTAGGTTCCAGCTCCCCAGAGCTTTATACTCCTCAGATACCTATCTAAACAATGTAATTGAACAGTATGCTCTTCTACAAGATGATGAGATAATCAAGGTCCCTGCTGGCTGACTTGTGGCACAAAGCCATGGAGTTGAGGTAACCCTGAAGCAATAACTGAAAGTACAGACAGTCCCCAACTTAATGATGGTTTGAGTTAGAATTTTTCAACTTGATGATGTTGCAAAAGCAAGACATATTGAATAGAAACTGTACTTCAAATTTTGAATTTTGATCTTTTCTGGGGCTAGTGATAGGCAGTATAATACTCTCGTTATGCTGGGCAGTGACAACAAGCTGTAGCTCCCAATCAGCCACTTGATCATTAAGGCAAACAACTGAAAATCAACAGTTGACTATGTTGTTGAGCTATGATGCTTGGTAAGTTAGGTTTATTAAATGCATTTTGACTTAATAATATTTTTAATTTACCATGGTTTATGAGGATGTAATGCCACTACAAGCGAAGGATAATAGGTACACTGATCTCTGCCACTGGGTGAAAGCAAGCTACTTCTGCTGTTTTCTGCTTTGGGGGATAAAAGATCAATAGCTGCATGCAGACATCATAATATGTTTATTTGCTTCAGCAAAGACACCACATTATTACCCAAAATCTATGCATTTTTAATAATGGCCAAAATGTCAATCAAATGTGTATATAAAAGCATATCTTTTCAGATTCATAATAATGGAATTTGTGTCTTCAGTTGTACCAAGTACTTTGAACTGAATTGTATCCCCACCCAAATTCATACTTTGAAGCCCTAATCTCCAATGTGACTGCATTTAGAGACAGGGTATTTGGGGGGTACTAAGTATTGAACCCAGAGGTATCCTACCTCTGAGCTACACCCCAGCCCTTTTTATTTTTTAATTTTGAAATAGCGTCTCTCTAAGTTGCTGAGGCTGGCCTCAAACCTGCAATCCTCCTGTCTCAGCCTCCCAAGTACTGGGATTACAGGTGTGGGCCACTGCACTGGCTTAAGGATAGGATCTTTAGGAAGTAATTAAGGTTAAAGGAGGTTAAGGGTGAGGTCCTAATCTTATAGGCCTGGTAATCTTTTAAGAAGAGGAAGATCTTCTCTTTCTCTTTTTCTTTCTCTTTCTCGTTCTCTCTCCCCCCCTTCCTCTTTTCCTCTCTCCCTCTCTTTCTCCTTCTTCCTCTCTCCTCCCTCTGTGCACGTGCACACACATGTGGCGAAAAGATCATGTGAACAGACAATGAGAAAGCAAGCGCCTACAAGTCAAGAGAAGAGGCCTCAGAATGAAACCTAGCTGTTGACACCTCGCTCTTGGGCTTCCCGGACTCTAAAACCATGAAAACCAAATTCCTGTTGTCTGTGCCACCCAGGCTATGATATATTGTTATTGCAGCTCAAGCAGACTAAGACAGATGCCAAATATTAAGCATTGATTTATTTTTCTGGTATGATGAGGGAAAGCCAGGGTTTCTAATAGACCCTTCCAACTGGAATAGTCCTTATTTAATGGAGCAAGAATCCAATAAGGGGACTTTGAAGGTATCTGAGTAAATCTATGATAACAGTACAAAGTAGGGAGATAACTGTGGGGTAGATCTGGGTTCTTGCTGAGCTGACTGGGAGGTAGAATTCTGGTTAAATCTCACTTCTTATATGACCTGCATAAGCCTCCAGTATGGTGGATAAGAGTGTCATCTTGGTACCTGGAAATCAGTGTTGCTTGGGGACAATGTGGAATGTCCTGAGTAAGTTAAGTATTTCTTTTTCTCCTTGTAACTGATCACAGAACCCTTTGGAAAAGCCACAAGATGATAAATAATAAAGCATGTATACAGTGGTTGTGCCATCCTTCCTTAAGTAGTCTTGGCCTAATGCATTCAGTGGGCTCTAGTCTGTAAAGTGATTCAACCTGGAACATGAGTTGGAGAAAATGACTCCTTTGTGGTGCCTCAATCACAGCCTTTGTTCACAATTCTTAGTATATGGGGGGTTTCACCAATTAAGTAGTATTTTTATGGTGTGTTTGTTTATACTTATTCTCAGGGACCCAAGATCAGTTAGATCAATAGTTCTCAAAGTGTCCCTGAACCAGCAGCATCAATATAACCTGGGAAGTTATTAGAAATGCTAATTCTTCATTCCCATCTATAACTACTGATCCATAAACTCGAGGAATGGGGCCCAGCATCTATTATATTTTTATTTATCTATGGTGTTTTAACATGCTTTCTCGGTGATGCTGACAGACATGAAAGTTTGAGAACCACTGAATTAGTCACTTGTAAGATTATTGCTAGTTGTTTATCCTGATTGGCGTGCCAACCTTGCTTCTGTCATGGCAGCTGTATCTGCTTTGCCTCTGATGGCTCTCTAGAGTGGCTTGAGAGCCTGTTACCCCAGTTTTCTAGTATCTCCAGGTAAAAATAGCAGTTTCATTCAGTTGCAGCATTTCTCATTAGAATCTCTGGCCTACAGTACTTCCCAAATGTGCTGACATCCCTCCCACCAATCAATAAATTTCTCAAAGCCTTGAGGAATGAGTTTTCCGAGACATCCTGGGGGGAGGGGTGTTTAGACTGTGGGTGAGCGCCGTAAATCCCCTCCAAAGTGCCTACTTCCCAGATCTTTCACCTCTGTACTCTGTATGTGAAAGAATTTCTAGCTTCTGAACTTCAGTAAATGAAGACCAGTTAAACTGAGGTGTCAGTCAACCAATGAAGCAAGCATTTAAAAACACTGTCAACTACGTTCACCAACAGATTGAATCCAGAGTCTTTGCCAAGTATGTATGTCTTAATCCATTTCTGCTGCTAAAAAACATATTTTAGACTGGGTAATTTGTAAAGAACAGACATTTAGTTTTTACAGTTTTAGAAGTTGGATGGTGCCTTCTTACTCTGTCCTCATGTGGCAAAAGAGATGAATAGCCAGGCAGCTTTCTGAAGCCTCTTTATAGGGGCACTAATAATTTCCAAGAAGGTCCCACCCCTTAATATCACCACCTTGGGGTTTGCTAAGGTTTGAATGACCCCACCAAAACTCATGCTGAAACTTAATCCCCCTTATGAAGTATTAAGAAGTGGGGCCAAGTGGGACCTTTAAGAGGTAACTGGGTCATGAGGGCTCTACCTTCATCAGTGGATAATTGAATGAATGGGTTATCATGGGAGTGGCATTATTAAATTGAGCTCTCTCTTGTTCACTTGCTCTGTTCCACCATGTGATGCCCCCCACCATGTCATGACCCATTAGGAAGGACCTCACCAGATGCCAAGAGACTTCCAGAACCATGAGCTAAATAAACCTCTTTTCTTTATAAATTACCCAGTCAGTGTAATTCAGTTATAGCAACAGAAAACAGACTAAAACAGGGTTTAAGCTCCAACATATGAATTTTAGAGGGACATATAGCACTCAATAGAATGATACATATGGATAAATTCAGCATGATCTACAGTTACACTCTTTACTCCTTGGTCTAGTAACCCCACATTTATTTCCACAGTATTTGCTGATATAAACTGACAAAATTTTGCAACTGTTTAGTTATGAAAGTCTTTTCCTTCTGGGTTTGACTTTGTAATTGGATCCTTGGTCGTGCTGGCTTCTGACCCTGGTTTGAAGTCGAAAGATAATGAGGAGGAGGGAAGATGAGGTCTGAGAACTGGCTGACCCTTTCCAGGTAATTACCTTAGACAAGGTCATTTTGAAAGTTTTCAAGCAAGATAGAAACAGCCTCATTGGAGGGCAAAGAGGGGCTGCCTCAGTTGGCAAAAGAGCCTCAGTGAGGTTTGGGGGTCAAATGTGTGCCGAGCACGGGGAATATACTCATTCAGGGTGTGCTCCCACACAACCTTGCACTGGTTTCCAGGGTTATAGTATTTCCTAAACAATGCCCAAATTCCCATATAAGAGATGTGTGGCTTCAAATGGTGTTATAATTTAAAAACCCTTCAGGGTCAAATTTTGGAGGTTTTTGTTGGCTGATTGGTTGGTTTTTAATTTGTTTTTTTGACTCGGGGTTCTTGGCTCAAGGCATGATCTGAAGACAGGAAGTGGACCTTGTTTCCTCTTCTAAAGTTGTCCAGACCATAGAGAGCAAAAATCCCCTTGCTAGTGCTGACTTTTGGATCATTCAGAGTTCTTGACTGCAAGCAGCATAAACTGACTCAGTTCACTGAAACTGAAAAATAATTTATTAAAAGGTTATTTTGTAATTTTCCACCGTATCAATAGGCCTGGAAAACAAGGCTCCAGAGTACCCAGTTAATAACAACAACCCAAATCATGCTTCCAAGGGGGTCCTGTGAGTTCTCACAGGCAGTGCGGCTGAGCGCTAGCCGCCGGCACATGGACCCTCAGCACTGCCGTCTGTCTCCACTATATGTTGCCACAATCATCATGCCACTGCTGCCTGAGAAGCTTGACTTTTTTTTTTTCCTGAAAATGTCCCTGCTGTTCTGTCACCTGAGTTCTTTGTCATTAAGCTCTAAGCTGGGTGCATCTGATCAATCTGGATCCTAAGTCATATACCTGGTCCATAATCTTCAAGAGAGGCTGGAAAAGTAGGTGTCTGGTATTTTCAGCTTTATAGTAAAAGATGCTTCAAATAGATGAATTTCCCCAATTCACCCTCAGGAAGGTGTTTCAGATGCTGGGTAAATAAATGAACACAAATGCCCATCAAAGTGTGCAACATGGAATCAGAGCAAGGAAGTTTAGTTGGAGGATATCAGTAATCAATGACCATGGTCTCTGATGTATGAAACATCTGGTTCTATCATCAGAGCATCCTTGAGGCATTCAAATAATATTATGTCCACATATGAGGGTACCAATCTCACAAACATGTATAGGGAGGGAGGAGGGGTGTTACAGTTAGATATAAAATGTCCCCTAAAGAGCTCTTTTTTTTTTGCGGTACTGGGGATTGAACCCAGGGGCATTGGTACTACCTCTAAGCTCCACCCCAGCCCTATTTTTTATTCTTTATTTTGAAATAGGGTCTCACTAAGTTGCGGAGGACCTCACTAAGTAGCTGAGGCTGGCCACGAACCCGGATCCTCTGGTCTCTGCCTCCCAAGTACTGGGATTACAAGTGTGTGCCACCATGCTCGGTTTAAAGAGCTCATTTTTTAATTTTTGGAGTTGATGTAATTGAGTCTTGAGGGTTGTAATCCCAGCAGTAGATAAATCCATTACAGTGGATTTATCTGGGTGGTGGCCTGGGCCAGTAGGGTGTGGCTGGAGGGGGTGGACCCCTGGGGGTGCGGCCTTGGGGATTATATATGGTTCCTCCTCCCCCTGTTCCCTCTCTCTCTCTCTCTCTCTCTCTCTTGCTTCCAGCCTCCATGATGTGAGGAGCACAGCCTCTCTCTGCCTCTTGCCACCATGCCCTGAGATCCACAGTCCTGGCCTCACATGGACTAAACCATGAGTAAATAAATCTTTCTTCCTCTAAGTTACATAGTCAGGTCTTTAGATTATGGCTGTAAGAATGCCAACTGGAGCAGGGGGTGGGGGTGGGATGTGGAGAGAAATACACCAAGTGATGTATGCATGTATATTTGTATCACTTTGAACCTCACTATGATGTATAATTACAATGTCCCAATAAAAGTATAAAAATTGAGCAAATGAACTGTAGACAATTCGCAAAAGAAGAATTTCAATCCAGGTATAGTGGTTCATGCCTGTAATCCCAGTACTAAAGAGACTGAGACAGGAGGATCACAGGTTCAAAGCCAACCTCAGCAACTTAGTCAGGCCCTCAGCAACTTAGCCCTGTTTCAAAATACAAAATAAAATAGGGCTGGGGGTATAGCTCAGAGGTAGAATGCCCCTGAGTTCAATCCCCAGCCTCCCCCCACCCCCCAAAGAAATAAAAAGAAGAAGAGAAAGAAGAAGAAATGGCCAACAGGTATATGAAAAAATGTTCACCAGGCATGGTGGCACACAACTGTAATCCTAGTACCTGGGAGGCTGAGACAGGAGAATTGCCAAGTTCAAAGCCAGTCTCAGCAACTTAGTGAGACTGTCAGCAACTTAGTGAGACCTTGTTTCCAAATAAAAAATAAAATAGGGTTTGGGGTGTAGCTCAGAGGTAGAATGCCCCTGAGTTCAATCCCCAGTACCACAAACACACACACACACACACACACACACACACACACGCACGCACGCACACACATGTTCAATGTCCTTAGCAATCAGGGCAGTGCAAATCAGGGCATCCTCTGCCCATAACAGTGCTGAATGAACACTCTCAATCGGGAATCTTTGAACTCCCAGTTTCTAGTCTTCACACTGTTCATTCATTTTAATGAAGCATCAATTAGATTAAAGCAGTGATTCTTTTTTTTTTTTTTTTGCGGTACCGGGGATTGAACCCAGGGGCGTTCTACCTCCGCGCTACACCCCCAGCCATATTTTTTTATACTTTATTTTGAAACTGGGTCTCACGAAGTTGCAGAGGGCCTCACTAGGTAGAGAGAGAGAGAGAGAGAGAGAGAGAGAGACAGGAAGAGAGAGAGAGAGAGAGAGCTGAGGCTGGCCACGAACCCGGATCCTCTGGTCTCTGCCTCCCAAAGTGCTGGGATTACAAGCGTGCGCCACCACGCCCGGCCTAAAGCAGTGATTCTTACCTGGGGTAATTCTCACCTGCTGCCCAGGGAACATTTAGCAATGTCTGGAGATATTTGGGGTTGTCATAAGTGGCAAGGGGTGGGTGCTGCTGGCATCTAGGAGGCAGAGGCCAGGGCTGCTGCTAAACAGCTTATAATACATAGGACACCACCCTACAATACAGAATCCCCCAGACCAGAATTAAAATAGTACCAATGCTGAGAAAGCCTGGGCTAAAATCAAATCCTATTCTTCCTGTTTGAGGCTTTGAATACAATCTCTTCCTTTAGCTGACCTCTAACAGACCCTTGATCTTACCTAGCAAGTAATGATTTGTCTTTGGCTTCCCAGGGTGCCTCACCAGCAATCCTATGTCTTTTCTACAATGACATTTACTACATTCAGCCTTGGGGACCTCCTTTAGGCTCTAGTAGGTGTCAGCATAGATTAGCTCAACAGAATAAGAAGTTGTAATCACAAAAGAACAAGGGGATTATCTAGCTCAGCAGTTCTCAACCAGGTACAATTTTGCCACTTAGGGGAAATCTGTCAGCGCCTAGGAACATTTTTGGTTGTCTTAGCACTTTTGGTTGTCTTAAAGGGAGGTGTAGACCCTACTGTGTAGAGACCGTTTGCTGCTAAACATTCGACAGTGCACAGGATTGCCCCACGATAAGGAATTATCCAACCGAAAATGTCAGTAGCGCCAAAGTTGAGAATCCCTGGTCTAGTTTACAAAAATGAAGCCTGGGACAGGAGATTATGCATGTAAGCGGACAACAGTAACCACTGAACCAGGGGCCCAAGATCCAAGTACCTACCAGAGTGGGAGGGCAGATTTGGGCCTGGGGAGGGCATCTTCACATGGTCCTAGAGCCCTATAACCTGAGGGCATCTGGAGGGGAGGAGAGGATCCCAGCATGAAAATGGTGAGATTCCAAAAGGGGAGAGGAGAGCAAGTCAACCTTCACATAGCTCATTATTTTCCTCCAGTGTGAAGAACAGTGGATGGCATTGAAGCACGGAGAGGTCCAGCTCTTTTCCTGGCAGGGCAGGAAAAGTTGCTGGCACCTGCCCCTCAATGCAGAGGACTGGGCTGAAATGGCATTTGTGCTGTGAATTCCATGCTCTCTTCAAATCAACTTGCCCTGATCAGATGAGCACCTGTGAGTAAGGGATTCAGAGGCAAATAAGATGTATCCCTGCCCCAGGAAGCTTGGGATCCAGAAGGAAGGAGGACTATGGCAAGCATGCAGATGCCTCCCAGATACCGCAGAAAGCATCACTCCAGGGGCACAAGAAACTAGAGACCACTAAGGAGGGGAGAGAGGATGAGGAAGAAACACATTTCTTTTCAGGATAGGCTGAAGGGCTGAAGTCTGGTGGGACGGTGCTCACTGAATTCTCCAGAAACTGGTTTCATCGCAATCACATAGTTTTACTTAGGTTGCATGTCTCTCTGAGGTGGCTTACTCAGGGGGTCAAAGGAGATTATCCATCAAACCACCACTTACCCCACCACTGACCTGCCCTGGAGATTCTATCCACTGGCCCCAGCCATGGGCAGGAGGGGTAACTTGAGAGACCCATATGAAGAAGTGTGGAGGTGGGTTTCAGGAGGTGCCAGTCAGGGGAGGAAGGTCTTCCACACAGCGTCTTCCACAAGCTCACCTCTTCCACACAGCGTTGAGAATGAGAGCAGGCTTCAGTGCGGAGCATCCATCCTCCTAACTACCACAAGTTTGGAGCCTAGGTACCCCTCCAGTTGTCAGGGAGGTGAGGAGGACTCCACAGTTAACAATGTACACACATGCACAAGCAGGCACACACACACATGTGCATATACATACATAGCTTCGCATGATGGTTGCCTTGCCTGCAAGCCAAGTACTCAAGTTAAAGAACCAGTGACCAGGCCTATGTTCTAAGACATGCATTCCCCGGTCTAAAAACAACATAAAGTATTACATTGCAGTTGGGAAGCTGATACAAACCAAGGAAAGACTGCTTTTCTTCCTGCTTCAATTAATGAATTCTGATATGAAAAAGTAAAGGGCCTTAAAACGCAAGGTCCACATCAGTGGGAAGCCTTTCTCAATGCACACTTGGGTTATTCCATTCTTGCTGCCTCGTGTGGCCTGATGGCAGGGCTGCCTCATTTAGATTCATCAGCTGCTCATTGCAAAACCCCAGGGCACCATTCAGGCTGTGCAATGCATCAGCTTCATCTAGTGGAAAGAGCACTGGGTGTGGAAGGATATAGACTGAGGCCCACGTCCTAGCACTGGTGCATACACCCTGGGCAGATTTAGACACATCTTCCACTGCTTGATGTCTCAGTTTCCTCATCTGTGAAATGGGGAATCTGTCTACCTCTTGTAAGGCGATCAAATAAGGGAAAGCAGGTGCAAGTGCATTATAAAATGCATAGCACTATAGAAATTTATCATTATTTCTGTAATAGTCATCTGCCAGCATAGCTACAGCATTCACCAAAAAGCTCACAAATATTCTGAACCCCTCCCCTCTACATTGATGCACCCCAGATCTTCCCAGATCTTGTCAGCCTATAGGCTCCAGTGGAATCACGTTAACATTCACTGTCCGCCTGCAGACCCTCATTGCTCCCCTTCCCTCACAGCTTTCCCGTTCATTTGGGATTCTTTCAGAGTATACCATGTATGCTCTGTGACAGTCCTTCATGCTCTTCCACCAGCCTCCTCGTCAGGGTCTGCTATCTGAATTGGAGTCTACTTTTCCCATAGCAGCTTCTGAGTCCTTGAGGAGAACAGGACTGAGGGCCCCAATGTCTCCCACTGCATCCCTGGACACTGCACCTCCCCACAGAGGCTGTGTGGAGCCCCAGGATAACAGAGCTTCATAACATTAAGGTCCCTCTCCCCAACTCTGTGTTGGGATTTGTCACCTGGATCTGAAGAACTGCTTGGGTCCCAAGTCCCACAAAGTTCTTGTTCCCTTTTCCTTGGTTTCAGAAGGACAAATGTGGACCCTGGCGCAGTTTGGGCTGGGAACTGGATACCAGTTTATCTATCATGGCCCCTTCTCTACATGTCTCTCTTCATGTCCCTGTCCATGCCCCAACCTTATTTTCTCCCTGTTTCTATCAGCATTCTCACTGCTGTAATCCAAAACAACTTACTACCACAACTTAGAGGAAGGAAGGTTTATTTGCTCACAGTTCTGGAGATTTCAGGAATTCATTCTATGTGAGGTCGGGTTATATCGGCAGAGCTCAGGGTATGGTGGCGGGAGGCAAAGAGAGAGAGAGCAAGTCCTCTGCTCTCACATCATGGAGGCTGGAAGCAAGAGAGAGCAAGCAAGGGGATTTAAAGACACAAGCATAGTCCGTAAGGCCCCAGGGACCCACCTCCTCCAGCCACCCTACCTGCCTAGGCTACCATCCAGTAAATCCATTACAATGGATTTATCCACTCATGAGATTACAACCCTTATGACTTGATTATATCAACTCTGAACATTGATACATAAGTTCTTCAGGGGTCTGTATCAAAACCATGACACCCCTTCAGCCATAAACTTCATCCCTAGTGTGTAATCGCTGATGGGTGTTTCTGCTTCCACAGTTAGGTTTGGCCAAGACCACTCTGATACATTTGATTTAGTGAAGTTATAAAAAAGTAACTGGAGAAGTTTTACATTTTTGAAACATCATAGCCAACAATGCTTTTGAGGACGGGAAGGGGAGTGTTTCAATATATCTTGTCGCAGTGGTTTGTCATCATGACTCACACTTAGCAGGCCTCCATTTAGCACCACATCAGCATAATATTTTAATCCAGCAAATGAGTGGACTTTAGTCATTGTCCCAGTGCTACGTAAATAGATGCATTCTCACTAGCTCAGAAATCAGCCTTTCCTACTGGGATCAATTCATAGGAGCACGTCTCAAAGATGACATACACATTCCTCTCCCTCCCTACACCAGAAGTTCTGTTCAGAGGCTCATAAGGACATGTCCTCTAACGGAGAATGAGTCCTAGGCCTTATTCCAATAACTTCATGTATATTATAATCCTCTTTTGAAATATCTTATACATTACTTTATCTATTTTAAAGAAGAAGAAAATTCAGGCCTAGAGAAGTTAAGTAGTTTGCCCAGGGTCCAACGGCTAGTCAGGTGTGTGGACCCAGTTTGTGTATTTCCCCTACTTTCTCTTGCTTCTTTGATTTAGCCCTGCAAGAAGTAGAGGAGAGTCAACTTAGCAATACTGTGACCCTTTTCTCCATAGGGAACTTGGGCTTTCTTTTGGGGGCCATGGTGATCTCTGGAAGGATATTTAATGACACTTTTGTTAGTGAAGAGATGTGTTCCAATAGGACACCTTATGATCAAGAACTTTGTTACCAGGGTTATAAATAAATCTGAACATGTAGGGAAGCTCTCCTTGAAATCCACAGGGCTCCCAATAACCTCCTAACAGCCAAGTTCAGTGGATTCTTTTTAATCTCCCATTTGATCTCTCCTCTACCTCTGGTAAGGCTGAATCAGGGAAGCAGAAGAGAGCAGGGGAAATATACAAAGCGGGTCCACACCCTTCCTGTCATCTGACTCGCCATTGGACCCTGAGTAACTTCTCTGAACCTAAATTTCCTTTTTAAAATAAAGTAACAACACATAAGTGATTTTGAAAGAGGATTATAACGCACATGAAGTTATTGGAATATAGTAGGTCTTTAATAACTAGTAGTTACTACTACTTTATTGACTAGTTTTCACTCTTAAACTCTCTCCTTGGGTATTATGACACATAGACACCACAGTTTTCTTTCTACCTCCTTTCCATCCCTCATTCATATGCTCAACAATATTTATGAAACATTAACTATATGCCAGGTATTTTCAGGCACTGGGGTTACAAAAATAATAATACACAGTCTCTATCCCAGAGGGGCTCACAGACTAGTGTAGAGAGAGACATACAAGTACCAATTATAACTCAACATGATAACATCTATGCTAGAAGACTGTATAGCTGTGGCCTAGACACAATGGCATAATGTGTTTACAGGAACTTGGAAAGGCTTCAAGCTTGAGCTTAGCATTGAAGAATGGGCCTAAAATTCCCAGGAAAACAAAGAAGGAAAAATGTCCTGATCAGAAGGGGTACCATGTATGGTGCCAGTGAAAATCACTTAACTAAGAGCAACATCATAAGACTCAAGAGATCAAGAGAAAATATGTTGGATGATACCATTTAATTCAGTCTCAGACCAAACCTGATGTGATCATTTTTGTCCACATACCTTGGAATAAACAGGCGGCTTCACACAGGATCAGAATTATCCTTGAACATCACTTGTAAATGCTGACGCAACAGCTCTCAACACAGCACCATGTCAGTGTGGTCTTAGCTCTAGCTGGTGCACAAATCATGCTAAAACCTAGAATCACAGCCGGCAGGAGATTTTCCCATCAGACAAGGGCACTGAAACTCAGGCCAGCTCGGGAAGAGAGAGTTCGTTTTTCCCTTTTAAACTCACATACATTCGTTGAGTGGAATGGTGGGAAAGAATCACTGCAGCTTTAAATATAGTTCTTTATATCTCTCACCCCTTTCCTATCTCACTTTCCAGAGGGTATGATTCATTTTGCTCAAGTTGAATTCACATAGGACATGACTCCCCCATTTGAGTCCTTATATCAGAATTTGCAAACAATTTACTAAAATCTTTGTTTTATAGGCCAGAAGATAAACAGTATAGTCCTATTTCCCATGTTTTTATTGCAAAAATCATATATGCATTCAATGAGGCGTTGCTTAAGAGGCTATGAAAAATATATGACTGTGTTTGGTTAAAGCACTGTTTACATGGGTACCCTTGTGAGCTGCTGATAACATTGAAGTTGATCGCTTTTTAAAAAGCAACTTGGTAATCATGATGGCGATGATGATAAGAGTCTAAATTCTTTTTTTTTTTATTTTTTTGGTGTGGTACCAGGGATTGAACCCAAGGCATTCTACCTCCAAGCCACTCCCCCAGCCCTATTTTATTTTTTATTTTGAAACAGAGTCTTGCTAAGTTGCTGAGGCTGGCTATCAAGTAGTATATATCTTAAAAGATCTAAGAATGTTGGCCCCTTTACTGACAGCAGGGAAAGGCATAAATCAACCTAATTTATACCATAGGATTCTTCAAGGGCTCAGAAATTGCTGATATCAGTTTAAAAGTGGAGTGAAGGAAGGGGAATGAGAATATCAGGAAGAAGCTGAATGTCTAAGAAGCAATTTGATACCTCATTATCTCTTCTTCGATTCTGCACATCTATCCTTTGCCCAATCCCAGCAAGAGGCAGGAGGTTTGTTTCTTGGAAAGTTAAGACAGATGCTCTTTGGGCCAGGTGAATTGAACAGTCTCGGTTATAGCGCCCTTCCAGCAGCACTTGGCTTCCCAATAATGTTCTCTCTTGATTCTCTACCTGCCTCATAGGGTCCTCCTCTGCAGTCTTCTTTGTGGACTCCTCCCTGCCTTCTCAACCTCTCATTGCGGGAGTACCACAGGATTCCATCCTTGTACCATTTTTCTTTCTTTTTTTTTTTTTTGCGGTACTGGGGATTGAACGCAGGGGCGTTCTACCTCCGCGCTACACCCCCGACCCTATTTTTTATACTTTATTTTGAAAACGGGTCTCACGAGGTTGCGGAGGGCCTCGCTAAGTAGAGAGAGAGAGAGAGAGAGAGAGAGAGAGAGAGAGAGCGAGCTGAGGCTGGCCACGAACCCGGATCCTCCAGTCTCTGCCTCCCAAAGTACTGGGATTACAAGCGTGCGCCACCACGCCCGGCCCTTGTACCACTTTTCTATCTGTTTTTTTCCCTAGGCAATCTCACCCAACCTCTCTCCCAAATTCCCAACCTCATCCCTGATACCCAACTCATAAATCCAACTACTACTCTACGTATACATTCCAGAGATGTCTCAAATCAAACCATGCAAAGCCGACCCTGATTCCCGCACAATCCTCCCCATCCCAGAACATGCAATTCCATTCATCCAGTTGTTCAGGCCAAGAGCCCTTGAGTCATCCCTGATTCCTGTCTTTCTCTGTTACCTTCTGGCCAATAGACTAGTCAATCTAGAATATAGATTCAGAATTTAGCCACGTCTTAGCACCAATTTGAACACCACCCTGGTCTGAGACACCGCCATAACATGGCACTGCCATGACTTGACTGGGTTATTACGATTGCCTCCTATCTGGATTCCCTGATTTTGCCCTTGTTCCCCTGCTGTCTCATTTTCACACAATCCAATGGCTCTTCTGCCCCTCACTAGGTCAATAGTCTATAGCCACACCCTTCCTGAGCTCCAAAGGTACCAACCACTTTTCTGTCTCCAGGACAGATCCCTTTGCTTGATCCCTTTGCTTGGGAGGCTCTTCCTCCAAGTCTCCACCTGACCAGCTCACTTGTATCCTCCAGTGTTTGTTCAATGGCATCTTCTTAGGAAGGTCTTTTTGGACTGTCTTATTTCAAATAGCCTCCCACTCCCACCCCAGCTCTGTCTTTCCTTTTCCCCCATTCTACTTTTTCATTTGTCACTTTCTTTTTTTTTTTTTGTGACAGCGGGGGTTGAACCCAGGGGGGTTCTACCTCCGAGCTACACCCCTGACCCTATTTTTTATCCTTAATTTTTTTTTTTTTTTGCTGTACCGGGGATTGAACACGGGCATTTTACCTCCGCGCTACACCCCCAGCCCTATTTTTTATACTTTATTTTGAAACCAGGTCTCACAAAGTTGCAGAGGGCCTCACTAAGTAGAGAG
>PVJS01036433.1:0-20464 GCA_004027185.1 Glis glis
GAGAGAGAGAGACAGGGAGAGAGAGAGCAAGAGAGCTGAGGCTGGCCACGAACCCGGATCCTCCGGTCTACGCCTCCCAAAGTACTGGGATTACAAGCGTGCGCCACCACGCTCGGCTTTGATTCCTTATTTTGAAACAGGGTCTCACTAAGTTGTGGAGGGCCTCACCAAGTAGCTGAGGCTGGCCGCGAACCCAGATCCTCCTGTCTCAGCCTCCCAAGTACTGGGATTACAAGCATGCACACCATGCCCGACTCTTTTTTTTACTTTTATTTTATTATTAATTAATTAATTTATTTATTTTTTGGTACCGGGGATTGAACCCAGGGGCATTCTAACTCCCAGCTACACTCCCAGCCTATTTTTTATTCTTTATTTTGAAACAGGGTCTCACTAAGTTGCAGAGGGCCTCACTAAGTAGCTGAGGCTGGTTGTGAACCTGGATCCTCCGGTCTCAGCCTCCCAAGTATTGGATTACAAGCGTGCGCCACCACGCCTGGCTATATGTATATGTGTGTGTGTATATATATATACACACATATATACATACACACAGAGACATGTATGTATACATAGTATCTGTGTTTGTGGCACTGGGGATGGGACCCAGGGGTGTTTTACCTCCGAGCTGCACCCCCAGACCCATTTTAGTTTTATTTTGAAACAGGGTCTCCCTAGGTTGGTGAGAGTCTCACTACTTGCTGGGGCTGTCCTTGAACCTGCAATCCTGGGTCAGAAAATATTTCTAGACTGAAATGTATATATATGTATGTATATATATATACACATACATATATACAATGTATATATAAATGTATACGTGTGTGTGTGTGTGTGTGTGTGTATATATATATATATACACATACATACATCCATATTTATACATACATTTCACTAACTTCTGGATTACTGATTGGGGGTTTTGGGCACACCCTCCCTTTTATTTCCAGTCCTGGGAACTGAACTGAGGGTCACTTTACCAATGACCTATATCCCCAGTCCCCCCGCCCTTTTAAGTACTGGGGATTGAACCCAGGGGTACTCTACTTTTGAGCTCCAGCCCCACTCTTATTTTGCATTTTGAAACAGGGTCTCATTAGGTTGCTGAGAGTCTAGCTATTTTTTGTTCTTTATTTTGAAACAGGGTCTCTCTAAGTTGCAGAGGGCCTCACTAAATAGCTGAGGCTGGCCGCGAACCCAGATCCTCCGGTCTCAGCCTCCCAAGTATGGGGATGACAAGTGTGTGCCACCACGCCCGGCTCCCCCAGCCCTTGTGTGTGTGTGTGTGTGTGTGTGTGTGTGTCTGGGGATTGAACCCAGGAGCATTCTACCTCGAAGCTACACCTCCGGTACTATTTTAGTTTTATTTGGAAACAGGGTCTTGCTAGGTTGATGAGAGGCTCACTACTTGCTGAGGCTGTCCTTGAACCTGCGATTCTCCTCTCTCAGTCTCCCAAGTACTGGGATGACAGGTGTTAGCCACCACGCCTGGCTCCCTTTTAATTTTGAGATAGGGTCTCAATAAGTTGCCCAGGCTCCAGTCACTGGGATAACAGGTGTGGGAACCGCAATCCCTTAATTTTTGCATAAGAAGTACAATTCCAGCTGGGCATGGTGGTGCACGCTTGTAATCCCAGTATTTGGGAGGCTGAGACAGGAGGATTGCAGATTCAAGGAAAGCCCCAGCAAGTAGTGAGACTCCCATCAACCTAGTGAGACACTGTTTCAAAATAAAAATAAAATAGGGCTGCGAGTGTAGTTTAGAGGTAGAATGCTCCTGAGTTCAATCCCCAGTACAAAAAAAAAAAAAAAAAAAAAAAAAAAAAAAAAAAAAAAAAAAAAAAAAAAAAAAAAAAAAAAAAAAAAAAAGAAAAGAAAAAGAAAAAGAAAAGGAAAGGAAAGGAAAAAAAAAGAGTACAATTCCAGAGCCTGGCATGGTGGGGAGGCTGAGACAGGAAGTTTGTAGTTTTGCGGCCAGCTTCTGCAACTTAGACTCTCAGCAACTTTGTGAGACCGTTTCAAAATAAAATAGGGCTGGGGTGCATGCAGCTCAGAGGCAGAATGCCCCTGGGTTCAATTCCCAGTATCACACACACACAAATAGAATTATAATTTCAAGGGACAGGCCTTCGAATATACATTTTGTCCTATCCCTTCTGCTTTTCACCCAAGAAAGTTTGCGCTTTACTTCTTGAGGGCACTGGGGAGCCAAGGCGAGCTTCAGGGCGCGGTAGCTGCGGGTTACTGCGGATTCCCCGCGTTATTGCGGGTGTGGACGCAGCGATAGAGGGGGAGGAAGGGTCGCCGGCAAAGAAGTGCGGCCCGCAGGAGCCCTGGGACATTTGGGAGGGAACTTTTGCCTTTCCCCGCTGGGGGGCCGGCCGGGCTATGCGGATCCCACGCCCCCTCACCGCGCCAGGACCCGGATGTGCGGCGCGCGGAGCAGCGGAGCGTGCACCGGCCGCGCTGCAAAGTCCTGCTCCGCGCGCTCTGGCGGCCGCTGCAGTTGAGCAACCGTCTCCGTCTCCGACGGCGCCCGGCAGTCCCGGCACGCACCAGGCGGCCTCCGCGCGCAGGGTGCGGCGACACCTGGCAGCATTGTTGTGGCCACACCGGCTGCCACCCTAGACACGACCCCGCGCCCGCCCCCACCTGCGCGGGGCTCGTGCCCCTTTAAGAAGCCAGACACCGCCAAGGGTGGGCGTGGTCGCCGTGAGCGGAACGAGGAAGGAGGGGAGGGGTTCGACCGCGGACGGATCTGATTGGCTCGAGGCTCGGGCGGCGGCCGCACGCGCGTGCGCAGGACGCAGTAGTACGCGCAGTAGGAGGAGCGCGCGCCGGTGCTAATTGGCCCGGGCGGCAGCCCCGCCCGTGAGTGGCGGCCGGTCACGTGACGCGACGGCTGGGGGCTCCCGGCGCGGGGGACGCTGGTGGCCAAGATGGCGGCGGAGCTGGTGGAGGCCAAAGTGAGTGAACGGCGGCGGCGGCGGCGCCGGCCGGGCCGGGCGGGCGGCGGGGCGGGGGCTGGGCCGCCGGCCGAGGCCGCGCCTTCCGCTCAGGGCCGCGCGTCGCTGCCCGCCCGATGCTGGCCTTCCGGGACCGGGCGTCCCGGGGCGCAGGGTGCGGGCGGGGGGCGGGGAGGCCGGGGGCGGGGCCGCCGCCTCGCCGCCGCGTTCCCGCCGGGCACTGTCCCAGTCCGGGCAGGGACCCCGGGACCGACGAGTGGCCAGGGTCCGGGCGTCCCGGCACTCGGGGCCAGGGCTCGCTGCCATGTTGCAGGCACAGTTGCCTGGGCAGGGACGGCGGTTCCCCAGTCGCCTCTAGGTTGTAACCGGCTCGGTGGTGCTGGGTCGGGGGGAGTGGCCGCTCCTCCCCGCCCCCTGGCACCGCGGGATGGTGTCTGGGTCGCCTCCTCCCCGTCCTACGGGCCAGGTTCGGGTCTGCGACTCTGTTCCAAAGGGTCCCCTGGTCCCCGGGGTGCTGTCCGTTCACCCTTGCCACCATCCAGGTGGATGAGCCGGAGTCCTGAACCAGCCCCTACACAGTGCCCTGTTTCTGCCCCAGGTGTGGAGCGCTGCGGCTCCTGCGTGGGTCCCAGAGTCCCGCCCCTCCGGACTTCTGGGGCACACTGGGCCCATCCCTCGCCTTCCGGGATGGAGCCCTGACCCCATTCTTGATCAGAGGTCTTCCTGAGTCTTCCTTTTCAGTCTTGGGTCCTGGGCTTTGCCTTCAGCCTCCCATGTGGGGCGACATCTCTGCTTTTGGAGGTTCTCCACCCCACATTTCAAGCATCAGGTCCTGTTCTATATGGTGCTTGCAACTACTCTTGTTATGGGATCAGACTTCCTTCTCTATGTAGCCCCCAAAACCCTTACGCACCTGGTTCTGGCTTTGGAGCCTCCCTTTTTCTATTTGTTCTCTTATATTGATTGTTGGGGGGTGCCTAACTCATTCCACTGTCGGCCTCTTTGGGCTCCCACCGCTGTTCCCCATTCTTTGCTTTGGTGTCCTATAGATGACACTGCCCCCCCAGCTTGGGGCCCCCATTTGGCCTTCTTGGGACTGAGCTTAAAGCATCCTCATCCCTGGTCCTGGAGATCCAGCATCCTTGCCTCTTATCCTGTGTGTGTGTGTGTGTGTGTGTGTGTGTGTGTGTGTGTTACTGGGGATTGAACCCAGGGGCATTCTTTTCTACCTCTGAGCTACATTGATACATTGTCTCACTAAGCTGGTAAGTCTCGGCAAGTTGCTGAGGCTGTCCTGGAACCTGCGATCCTCCTGTCTCAGCCTTCCAAGTACCACACTCTGCTCTCTTCTTGAGTGTTTCACAGTGCACTCTAGGCCGCAGCTCCTAGGGAGCTAGGGTACCCCGGCCCTCTTCAGGACCTCTGGTCCCGGCCTGTCAGTGTTTCCTTCTCCTCACTCCTCCTTGTCTTCTTACATTGCCCTCTGTCCCTGCTGGGATCTGAAAGGCAACCCTTAGGGCTCTGTGATTACAGGGCATAAGCATCTTCCCCCGGAGCACTCCCCCAAACCTACTGCACACACACTTTTCTTCTGTGGGGTCTTGGGAAGGGGAGACTTGTCCTGGAGATGTGGAGGTCTGGACTCTGCAAACTGAAGTGGCAATCTCCCTGTTCAAAGCCCCATGAAATGTAACTTCTGGTGGGGCCAGGGACATGGGGCCATCTTGGCCCAGGCCCCCCTGGCTGAGGGTGGGGGGTAGGAGCTGCACTCTTTCATAAAGCCCAGGGCCTTGAAATGTGATCTGATGAACTCTGCTTGACTCTGTGGTGGCGGCCCCCACCCCAGTTAAATCAAGTTGACCCTTCTTTCAAGTTCTCTAAACCGTGAGCCTCCATTCAGGGGGGCTCGGGGCTGTTGTGCAACTTCCCAGACCCGGGGAGTCTTCTGTCTCCTGGGGCCTCTTGCTGCTACCTTGGAGTGCTTTGAGGGTCATTGAAATGCCCTCTCCCCGTTTTTCCAGGCGCTTTCTCCATCCTGTCGTGAGTAGCTGGTAGTCTTGTTTTTGGGGTGCACAAGGGCTGCACCCCAAAAAAGTGGGTTTGGGAGTGCTGTCTGTAGCATTTGTGCACATGCGTGTTTCCCTTGACAGGAGCCTTCCTCAGCCCAGAGGGGCAGGTGCTGGAGAAGGGGCCAGGCGCAGTCTCCCCACGCGGCTTCTAAACAAGTCCAGAGCTGAAAGTCGGCTTCATAGCCGCCAGGGCCTGGCCCTGTTTATAAACAGTTCTGACAGGCAGGCGGGTCCGGATGAAGCCAGGGCAGGAAGTGATCGTGGGCATTCAGGGTTTCTTCCTGAATGTCTGTTTCCCGCAGCCCCCCACCCCTCCCAGCCTTGAGGCAGGCTCCGCAGTGGTGGCAGCTGCGGAGAAATCTGAGTCGAGAGCCTGTGGCGAGAGGGGATGCTCTGGGATGCTTGCTGCGCTCTGCCGGCCAGCATGGTCCAGTGGGCTGGGCCAGGGTGGGGCAGGGGCTCCCCGGTGGAGGATGTCAGTGGGGCCACAGAGGCCCCTGCCCTTGGCCATGGTCAGCTCCCCACCACCGCCACCACACTGCCTCTCCCTTCTGAGGGCTTGGGCCTCTTCCAGAAGAAACATCTTGTCAGTCCATAAGCCTGTTTCTTTCCACACAAGGTAGGGCTGAGGGAGGTGCCGTATCTCTGGGCCAGACGACCTCCAGGTGTGCTGGAGCCAGGACCCAGGCTGCGGGGGGCGTGGAAGAAACACTGGAGGAGCTGGGTGGTCGGGTCCCAACGCCAGCCCTGCCGCTCACGCCCGGGAGGCCTCGGGCGCATCTCCTCCTCTGCTCCGTGTCCTCACCCGCGTCACGGGGGGCAGGTTGTGTGAGCTTTGCCATATGGAAGGGCCCTGCTGGCTGTCCCAGTGCTTTCCAGAGCCACAGTGTCACACAGTGCAGGAGGAGGAGGAGGAGGAGGAGGAAGGCCTAAGGGCAGAGGCTTAAGAGGACGACTGGGCAGCCCCGAGCGTTGGTCTCTGTGCCTTGGGCCTGGACAGCCTCTCTGCCTTCTGCAGGACTTGGCACGGTTCAGCTGGAAGGAATCGTAGAGCCTTCTTCTGTCTCATGCCGACTGATGAGGAGCGGCCCAGGGCCACTTGGGAACCCCGAGCTCCTGCTTCCGGGGCCATGCCTGCCTCCTGCCTCGCGTTTAAGCGGCCAGGGACTGGAAACAGCTTCTGGCACCTCAGCTACTGTTAGAACACCTGGCAGGCTCTGGCAGCCCTGACTCGGCCGAGCAAGTCGGGGTTCAGTGGCTTCTTGGTTCCCATGGGTGCTCTGGGCCCTGCATGCCGGCTTCCCATGACCATTCCTGTTTCTCAGACCCCGGGAAGGTTTGTTGGCCCACCACAGTTCATTCAGCCCAGGCCAGTTTCAGCTCAGCGGGGTGGCCCCAGGATGGCCAGCCCCTCCCTCGAGGACACTTGGTTCAGTAGCCTGTGGGGCGCCCTCCCTGTCCCTGGCCCCTGCCAGCGTGCCTGTCACTCACTGGGGTCTGCTGAGCTCTCACTGGGTTTGATTGGGCTGGAGAGACCCGGCTGAGCGGTCAGGGCCAGGTCCTGCGCAGCCCCACTCTTCAGCCCGGGCCGCTGCTGGGCTCCTCAGGACGCATGTGGTGGTCAGGACAGGGGGAGCTCCTGGCACGGAACAGGCAGAGGCCAGATGCTGCTCAGCACCCCGCAGTGCCCCGGGAAGCCCGTGTCTGAGACAGCAGACATTTTGGAGGCCCTGGCTGTGCCCAGCTCTGTGTAACTGCCCAGTGGGGAGGGGGCTGTCAGGAACCACCCAGCCTCAGAGTTAGGCCTGGGTTTGCTCCTGATGCCGCCTTTCCAAACCGACCTTCCTCATCTGTAATGTGGTGCTAACGCCAACCTGGCAGCGGTGCCTTAAGGGTCAGGGCTAGTTTGTAGCTGTGCGTCCGGAGCCCTGGTGAGTGATCAGTATCGCACCGTGGCTGTGGTCTTCCGGACCAGCGGGACAGCGTGTTTGTGGCCGAGCTTGGGTGAGCACCTGCTCTGCAGCCGCTTTATGCATGTTACCTCATCTGGCGCCTCCCAGCACCCCAATGAGGTGACATCGTTATCTGCTCCGATGAGAAGACCGAGGGTCAGGGAGGCTGGCAGCATTTGCCAGCTGGGGCCTGGCAGAGGCTGCTCACGGGTAGTGCGAGATTCCCAGTTCCTGCCTTGGGGATGCTTTCAGGCTCGGAGATGGGAAAAGGGAACCTAAAATAGAAGGCGGGGGAGGGGAGTCAGGAGCTTCTGCTGCGTGTGATGCTGAAGGGGGGCAGGACCCCGCTCAGGGCCCCAGGGGCAGGGCGAGCTGCTGCGCCCCTCCTTTCCATGCCCTCAGGTCAGCTGTGAGGCTCCCGGGCACCCGCCTTGCCAGCTCCCACCTGAGTGCACCTGTGGTTGCTTTTCCTCAGAACATGGTGATGAGTTTCCGAGTCTCCGACCTCCAGATGCTGCTGGGATTCGTGGGCCGGAGCAAGAGCGGGTTGAAGCACGAGCTGGTCACCAGGGCCCTGCAGCTGGTGCAGTTCGACTGCAGCCCTGAGCTGTTCAAGAAGATCAAAGAACTCTACGAGACGCGCTACGCCAAGAAGAACGCGGAGCCCGGCCCGCAGCCCCACCGGCCCCTGGACCCCCTGACCATGCACTCAACCTACGACCGGGCCGGCACGGTGCCCAGGACTCCCCTGTCAGGCCCCAATATTGACTACCCTGTGCTCTACGGGAAGTACTTAAACGGACTTGGACGCTTGCCCGCCAAGACCCTCAAGCCGGAAGTCCGGCTGGTGAAACTGCCCTTCTTCAACATGCTGGATGAGCTGCTGAAGCCCACCGAGCTAGGTGAGTGGCGCGTCCCTGCGCCCGCCGACCCGACCAGCCTGGCCGCGGCGAGGGGTGAGGGGCGGGCTTCGCTTCCCAGCTTACTCCTGGAACAAATTGCCCCAACCCGGCAGCTCCATAGACGGGAGTCGCTCAGCCCTCGGGCTCTCCAGATCTGTGGCTGGCGGCTCCGCTCTGGTTTCTCCTGAGCTGGCTGTCAGGCCGTCCTGGCGCCGCTTTATTCCAAGGCTCAGCTGGGGCTGGAGGAGCTGCTTCGTTGGGCAAGCGCCGGCAGCATTGGTTCCTTGCTGGCTTTTGGCCAGAGACCCCCATTTCTTGCCGTGAGTGCTGGGGCCCTCGGCACAAGCCCCCCGAGTGTCCTAGAGAACGGGGCTTGCTTGTGCTGTAGCTAGTGTTCACGTGTGCGTGCAAGGCCAAGCTAGAAACCACAGTCCTTCTTGATTGATTGGCTGATGATAGAGTCCGGGTCTCACCATGTTGCCCAGGGCCCAAGCGAACCTCCTGCCTCGGCCTCCCCAGTGGCTGGGACTACAGGTGCGTTTCCACGCCTGCTCCGTGGTCCTTTTTGAGCTGGAGCAGGCCATACCTTCCCTTGCTGTATCCTGTTCATAAGACACCTCTGGCACTGTGGAGGGCCATCTTGGAGGCTGGCCGGCTTCCGTGTGCTTAGTCCTTGTGGGAAAGGGGTGGGAAATGGTATATCTGACCTTCATCCTACCCCTCCCAGAGGCACTCAAACCCTGGTGCTAGCCCCAGGGGTAACCCTCATTGGTGGGTTCGGGCCCAGGGGAGGCTGTGTGTTCTGTGTGCCCCCAATAGGTCGGGGCGATGGGCAGAGATGGCCTGGGCTCTGCTTCCTCTTGTTTCTTTGTCTTCGAGTTTCATGGAGTTGTGTGTCAGGAGCTTGGTATATCCAGCAGTGTAGACAGACTAGAGCCTTGCCGTATGCAGCAGTATAGAAAGACCAGAAACTTGGCATACGTGGCAGTGTGGACAGGCTCAGACCTTGCTGTATGTAGCAGTGTAGACAGCCCAGGACCTTGCCATACACGGCTGTGTGCACAGGCCTGGGTCCTCCCCGGCACCTCAGCCCCAGGCTGCTGAGCAGAGAGGGTGTCAGCCTCCAGGCCCCGACAGCGAGTGGAACCTGTACCTCCCTGGCCGGCTGTATCCAGGCCTCTGCTCTCACCCGGTCCCTGGGCTTCCACCCTGTCTCTCCCTCCTGCCTGGTATCCCTTCTCCAGCACAGGGCCAGACCGACAAAGCCACTGCCCTCGTGCTCCCACATCCCTCCCACAACCCCCTCTTGGGGCTGCAGGGCCTGATCCATCCCGCTGACCCAGCGTCCCACGTGGCCTGCTGGCAAGGCCCAGGACCCTCTGTGGCCTGCACGCTTCAGCTCAGGCCAGTGCCTGGCAGGCCCCTCCCCTGCCTCTCCCCTCCAACCCATCACGCTTTTGCTTCCTGAGGTTGGATGCGCTTTTGCTTCCTGAGGTTGGGTGCGGGCTGTGACCTCAGGTAGGGCTGCAGAGAAGAGAAGAAGGGGCAGCCCTTAGCCCCAAGCCCACTGAGGCTCCGCCCTCTGTCCTGAGGCTCCGCCCTCTTCCTGAGGTTCTGCTCACTGGCAGAGGAGGTATTTAGCTGGAACCTCTTGGGAAGCAGGTTTACCCAGCAGCACCTGTCCAGAGTGCACAGGGCAGCGCTGGGGACAGGCTCGTCCGAGTTCTTTCTGGCTGGCTTCTCCGGCCTTCGCTCCCTTCCGCTCAGCTCTGGATTCTGGAAGCCATTCTCTCCAGGGCTTCCCGGCAGTCTTTGGGGCCTTGGGGACAAGGTGGATGGTTCTGAAGGTCGAGGTGCTGTCCTGAACCTCAGCGGTCATGAGAACGACCCTAGCAGCAGGGAAGCTGGGCTTCCCCTGGGCTCCGGGGCAGGGCTGGAGGTGACTTTGAACGTGGGGTGACAGTCTCCACTCTCTGCCCCGCATGGCAGGCTTCCTTCCTGTCCCTCTGCCCCACAATGCATCACTGTGCCCCGAGCCCCCCGGGACCCGGTCACCTGATCTCCGGGAGAGCCTGCTCCCCTGTCTACACCAGCAGCACTCTGCGGCTGCTCAGAACAAAGAGTCCGACCCCACCCTGCCTTCCTCCCCAGCCACCCCCACCCGAGCCTGGAGGGGAGCACCCCTGCCTGGACCCCCATGTCCTGGGAGACCCCTGGGCCTACCCAGCTCCTTAGGGAGCGGGTCCCCAAATCTCTGGGACCCAGGATTCTGCCTGCACACCCGTAGCCTGGGCTGGCCCTCCCCCAGTGGACTTCGGCACCCTGGCACTGCCCGAGGCCGCTTCCCCTTCCTCCTCGCCCCTGGCCGCGACCCATGGACCAGAACGAGGCTCACGCTCTGGTCCAGTTCCCCGGAAGCCAGGGCTGACTCCGGAATGAGGACTGCGCCAGGCGGACAGGAGCCATAAATCATCCCAGTGGAATGCTGGGGTGGGGGAGGGGAGGAGGCTGGGCTGAGGAGCGGGAGGGCCTCCCAGGCAGATGAGCCACTCCCGGGTGGGGCTGGTGCCCAGCAAGGCCAGGAGACCTGCCCAAGGTCACACAGCAGCCTGAACTTCCAGTCCCTGTGCTGACCCCCTTCTGGTCAGACTGAACCCTGCATGGCCTCCTGGGAGAGGTCAAGGGTTGGGACCCCAGACCTCTCCAGGGAGCCTGCCAGCTTTGCCTTCCCCCCCACAGCCAGCAGGCCGGGGTGGGGTGGGGGCGTTGCTGAACTCAGCAGAGCTGGTCCAGGAGCACGGGTGGGGCGGCCGGGGGTCCCCAGCCAGGCCAGACTGGAGTCAACAGCCGGACCCACCAGGGTGTGTGGGGAGGAGAGGCCCTCAGAGGGCAGCAGGTGGGCAGAAGGAAGCACGTTGTCTGGCAGGGTTGTTCCGTGGCCAGTGTCCCGGCTGGGTGGCCCAGTGGCTCATCACTGGGACAACCTGGATGCCTTCAGGTGGGCAGCATCCATGCTGTCGAGCGCCGCCCGCCACGTTGGGTCAGGGCACACCTGTGTTCCTCCTCCAGCCTCAAAGCTCCTTGGTCAGCACTTTCCGGCACCAGGCGAGGTGGCGGTGCCTCCCTGTCCCAGTGCTGCCCGGCTGGCAGCAGAGGTGCCCATGGGTGCTAGATGTTTTGGGGGGGAGGGGAGATGTAGGGCTGGGGCCGTCAGGAGCCATTTATGACCCGTTTGTGAGCAGGAACAGGTAGGAAGGCTTCCTGGAATAGGTGTCTCCCCAGGCCAGACCGAAGGGCTGAGGAACAGTTGGTCAGGCAGGGAGAGGGGGCAGGGGACTGTGCTCCACGTGGAGGGACTGGCGAGGCCGAGGCCTGGTGCCGAGAGAGGACTCATTCACAGGGCTGAATGGAGGCCATTGTGACCAGGCGTGGGGTGCCGGGACCTGCCGGTGGGCCCTGGGGAGGAGTGGCCGGCCCTAGCCGCGGGCTGCTGGGCTTCAGCATCGTGGAGGTTGAAACTGGTCCCCTTCATGGACAGTGAGGAAAAGGGGTCCAGGGAGGCAGGGCAGCCAATCTGCTGCCCAGTCCCCAGGCCTGGGACCCGGGCGGCCGTGTGGCACCCGGTATTACTGTCCCCAGCCCGTCCCCTGAGGCAGGGGGGCCAATGTTCGAACCCAGAGCCCCCCCAGCTGGGGCAGCGGAAGCGGCCACATTGTGGACAGGTGGAGCAATCGATTGGTGTTGCCCCATCCCTCGACCTTCACCCCATGCCGTCTGCCCTCCCCCGGGGCACCACTCAGGACCCTGTCCTCCACACTGGAGCCCCTCCCCGCTGGACAGGGCACCTTGGGAGGGCATGTGAGCCCACAGACAGGGCGGGAGGGGGCGGAGGGCCCCGGTCCTCCTGGTTCTGTCTTTTATTGGCACTGGGGATTGAACTATTGAACTCAGGGACATTCTCTCTCCAAGCTACACCCCCAGCCCTTTTTATATTTTATTTTGAAAATGTCTTGCTAAGTTGCTGAGGCTTGCTAAGTTGTTGCTTGCTAAGTTACTCAAACCTACAATCCCCCTGTCTCAGCCTCCCAAGTACTAGGATTACAGGCATGTGCCACAGTGCTTGGCTTTATTTTTATATTTCAAATATGTATGTATTTGATTCTGGGGGTTGAACCCAGGGACATTCTACCTCTGAGCTACACCCCCAGCCCTATTTTATTTTGAAACAGGGTCTCACTAAATTGCTGAGGCTGGTCTTGAATCTGAGATCCTCCTGTCTCAGCCTCCCAAGTACTGGGATTACTGGCATGCACCACCATACTCAGCTCTGATTAATTTTTTATTTTCATTTTTACTTTATTTTTTGGTACTGGGAATTGAACTCAGGGGCATTCTACCTCTGAACTACACCCCCAGCCCTATTTTATTTTATTTTTTTGAAAACAGGGTCTCACTAGATTGATGAGAGTCTCACTACTTGCTGAGGCTGTCCTCGAACCTGTGATCCTCCTATCTCAGCCTCCCAAGTACTGGGATTACAAGTGTGCACCACCACACCTGGCTTTTTTTTTATATATTTTTTTTAATGGTGAATGAACCCAGGTGTATTCTACCTCCAAGCTATACCCCCAGCCCTATTTTTTTTTTTTTTTTGCGGTACCGGGGATTGAGCCCAGGGGCGTTCTACCTCCGCGCTACACCCCCGTCCTATTTTTTTTTTATACTTTATTTTGAAACCGGGTCTCACGAAGTTGCGGAGTCTCACTAAGAGAGAGAGAGAGAGAGAAGGCTGGCCGCGAACCCGGATCCTCCAGTCTCCACCTCCCAAAGTACTGGGATTACAAGCATGCGCCACCACGCCCTGCTTATCCTTTATTTTGAAACCGGGTCTCACAAAGTTGCAGAGGGCCTCACTAAGTAGCTGAGGCTGGCCGTGAACCCGGATCCTCCTGTCTCAGCCTCCCAAGTACTGGGATTACAAGCGTGCGCCACCACACCTGGCTCCCTATTTTATTTTATTTATTTTATTTTTTTATTTTTTTTTGCGGTACTGGGGATTGAACCCAGGGGCGTTCTACCTCCGCGCTACACCCCCGGCCCTATTTTTTATACTTTGTTTTGAAACCGGGTCTCACGAAGTTACAGAGGGCCTCACTAAGTAGAGAGAGAGAGAGAGAGAGAGAGTGCTGAGGCTGGCCGCGAACCCGGATCCTCCGGTCTCCGCCTCCCAAAGTACTGGGATTACAAGTGTGCACCACCACCCCCGGCCTTCCCTGTTTTATTTTTTATTTTGAAACTGGGTCTTGCTGAGTTGCAAGAAGGCCTCTGAGTTGCTGAGGCTGGCCGCAAATGTGAGAATGTGCGATCTTCCTGTCTCAGCCTCCTAAGTACTGGGATTACAAGTGTGCGCCACCGTGCCCAGCTTGATTTTTTTTTTTTTTTTTTTTTTGTGGTACTGGGGATTGAACCCAGGGGCATTCTACCTCTGAGCTATACCCCCAGCTCTATTTTATTCCTTTTTTTTTTTGCAGTACCGGGGATTGAACCCAGGGGCGTTCTACCTCCGCGCTACACCCCCGGCCCTATTTTTTTATACTTTATTTTGAAACCGGGTGTCACGAAGTTGCGGAGGGCCTCACTAGGTAGAGAGAGAGAGAGAGAGCTGAGGCTGGCCGTGAACCCGGATCCTCCGGTCTCCGCCTCCCAAAGTACTGGGATTACAAGCGTGGGCCACCACGCCTGGCTTTATTCCTTATTTTGAAATAGGGTCTCACTAAGTTGCAGAGGGCTTCACAAGTTGCTGAGGCAGGCCGTGAATCTGCAATCCTCCTGTCTCAGCCTCCCAAGTACTGGGATTACAAGCATGTGCCCGGCTACATTTTTTTTTTTTTTTTTGGCACTGGGGATTTAACCCAGGGGCATTCTACCTTCGAGCTATACCCCCAGACCTATTTTATTTTTTATTTGGAAACAGAGTCTCACTAAGTTGCTGAGAGCCTCACTAAGTTGCTGAGGCTGGCTTCGAACCTCCAGTCCTCCTCTCTCAGCTTCCCAAGTACTGGGATTAAAAGCGTGCACTAGCACCCCTGGCTTATTTTTATTTTGAAAGAGGATCTTGCTAGGTTGATGAGAGTCACTACTTGCTGAGGCTGTCCTCAAACCTGTGATCCTCCTGTCTCAGCCTCCCAAGTACTAGGATTACAAGCATGCACCCCCACACCTTGCTTGATCACTTTTTAAAATCTGTGTTTTAAAGCCGGGTGTGGTGGCGCACGCTTGTAATCCCAGTACTTGGGAGGCGGAGACCGGAGGATCCGGGTTTTCGGCCAGCCTCAGCTACTTAGTGAGGCCCTCCCCAACATCGTGAGACCCGGTTTCAAAATAAAGTATAAAAAATAGGGCCGGGGGTGTAGCGCGGAGGTAAAATGCCCCTGGGTTCCATCCCCGGTACCGCAAAAAAAAAAAATCTGTGTTTCAGCCAGTGTGCTGTCACCGGCCTGTCATCCCAGATGCTTGGGAGATTGAGGCAGGAGGATCTCAGGTTTGAGGCCAGCCTGGGCAACTTAGTTAGACTCTGTCTCAAAAAAAGTTTAAAAGGGCTGGGGGGTATATAATTCAATGGTAGAGCGCCCCTGGGTTCACTCCCTAGTACCAGCCTGGTGCATACCTATAATTCCAGTACTTGGGAGGCTGAGACAGGAGGATTGCTTTTTCTTTTTTCTGTGGTATTGAGGATAGAACCCAGGGGCATTCTACCTCCGAGTTACACCCCCAGCCCTATCTTATTTTTAAACAGGGTCTCACTAAGTTGCAGAGGGCCTAAGTTGCTGAGGCTGGCCGTGAACCTGCAATCCTCCTGTCTCAGCCTTCTAAGTACTGGGATTACAGGCGTGCGCCACCACGCCCCATTGTAGGATTGCGTTTTTGAGACTAGGCTCAGCAACTAAGCGAGACTCTCAGCAACCTAGCGAGACCCTGTTTCAAAACAAAAAATAAGTCGGGCATGGTGGAGCACACCTTTAATCCCAGTACTTGGGAGACTGAGGTAGGTGGATTGCCAGTTAGAGGACAGCCTCAGCAAAGTAGCAAGGCTTTCAGCAACCTAGTGAGACCCTGTTTCCAGACAAAAAATAAATAAAAAGGGCAGGGTGTGTAGCTCAGAGGTAGAATACCCATGGGTTCAATCCCCCAGTACCGTAACAAAAATTAAATTTTATATTTCCTTTTCTCTTAAGTGTTTGTAAAATCATGTATTGGTTACAGAAAGTGCAAGTCAACAGCAGAGAAACCCCGTCACTGCCCCAGTGGGGCGCAGCGATGGGCCTGCTCCCTTGCCGCCGCCTCTCCTTGGCACCTGCGATCTTGTGAATGTGGGGCTGTGTCCTCAGCTCTATTTTATTCCCCCAACTTCAAGGATCTGCTGGGTATTAAATATTCATCACCATCAGTGGCTCCTGAGGCCCCCAGCCCCAGCAGAGGCTGACTGCCCTTCTCCTGGCGTGGGGCCAGGGTCCAGTTGCTCCCCTCCTTTCTGTCCTGGGGGCCGTGAAGTGGGTGTGCAGGAGCCGGAGGGGCTGTGTGCGCGTGAAGGCCACACCTTGCCCGAGCCCCTGCCCCGCCCAGGGTGGCCGCCACAGTTCCCCCAGCTTGCAGGAACTGGGGTGATGGCGGAAGTGCTTTCTGGATCTTGGGGAGGGAAGGCTGAGGCAGGAGGATCACAGGTTTGAAGGTAGCCTGGGCAACTTAGCCAGACCCTTAGCAAGTTAGTGAGACCCTGTGTTAAAGTAAAAAGCCAAAAAAGGACTGGGGATGGACGTGGTGGCGGACACCTGCAGTCCAGGTACTCGAGGCTGAGACAGGATCGCAGGTTCTAGGCCGGCCTCAGCGACTTAGCAAGACCCTCAGCAATTTAGTGAGACCGTGCTTCAAATGCAAAAATAAAAAGGGCTGGAGTGTAGCTCAGAGGTAGAATGCCCCAGGGTTCAGTCCCCGATACCAAAAAATAAAGAGAGAAAGAGGGCTGAGGTATTACCCAGTGGAGAACCCCATGATTTTTTTTTTTTTTTGCGGTACCGGATTGAGCCCAGGGGCGGTCTACCTCCGTGCTACACCCCCGGCCCTATTTTTTATACTTTATTTTGAAACCGGGTCTCACGAAGTTGCGGAGGGCCTCACTAAGGAGAGAGAGAGAGAGCTGAGGCTGGTCGCGAACCCGGATCCTCCGGTCTCCGCTTCCCAAAGTACTGTGATTACAAGTGTGCGCCACCACGCCCGGCTGTTGAACCCCATGAATTTAATCCGCAGTATTGGAAAAAATGAACTCCCTTGTGGTTCCTCGGCGTCCGTGCCTTTGTGTCTCGTGTGGGGAGCCTCAGTGTGCCCGCCCAGACTCGTCCCCTCCTCTGTGGACCTTGAGCTCCGTGGCCCCAGGAGAACGTGAAAGAAGAGGCTGGGACATCAGTCAGCTCCCAGGAGGCCAAGATTTGGGAGAAAACCTAGGGGCAGGGGTTCCAGAATTTTTTTTTTTTTTTTTTTTTTTTTTTTTTTTTGGTGACACTGGGGATTGAACCCAGGGGCATTCTACCTCCAAGCTACACTCCCAGCCTTATTTTTATTTTTATTTGGAAACAGGGTCTCGCTAGGTTGGTGAGTCTCACTATATGCTGAGGCTGTCCTCAAACCCGGGATCCTCCTATCTCAGCCTCCCGAATACTGGGATTACAAGCGTGCGCCACCACACCCGGCTTGGCTGGCAGTTTTTAAGCCAGGGGCTCAGGGAAGCCTCTCATTCCAGGGCCAACCGCACAAGGACGACGACCCAGGGGCCCTAAAGGCATTCGGGGGGGGGGAATGTTCCAGAAGAGCGTACAGTGGATGCCCAGGCCCTGCGGCACGATGTGCTTGGGTAGTGAGGACAGAGGCAGCCAGGGTGGCAGTGCCACGCCCACGATTGGAGTGGCACTGAGCAGGGATGTTGAGCAGCCGAGGGCACTGAGGCAGAGCCGGGCGGGCTGCAGGCTCCCAGCTTCTCTCGGTGAGAGCTCGGGGGCTCTGCGGGGACCCTGCACGGTGGCTGGCACCTCGTGCTTGTTGCTGACCACCTGCACAGGTGCACGTTGGAGACCCAGCCCCTCTCACGGTGGGGCCGCTGGGTCCTGGCGGCAGCAGCTCACCTGCACCGGCTGCTGGGCAAAGCCATCATCAGCAAGGCGGTGGCAAGGAACAGGGGCGTGCCTCTGTGCCCCTCCCGCCAGGAGAGCCTGCGGGGACAGCTCCTGGGGCTTCTCACTGCCCTTCACAGGAGATGCAGGTGCGGTGACATTGAGACCTGTCCCGCCTCCCTGCCCAGCTCAGGTGTCAGCCCCTGCAGACCTGCCCTCCTGCCTCTGGAAGGATTGCTCCCCGGGCTCCTGCTGGGCCCTGTGCAGGTGGCCTGCTTGCACCTCCCCAATTAGGCACGCTTCCTCCTAAGAAGACTCTGCAGCCTGCTGTCCCCCAGGGCCCCGCCGGGCTCACAGCAGAGACAACAGGAGCTGGCTGCACCAGAGTGACATCGCCACACCACCCGCCCCAACTACACAGGCCCCACCATGGGCACCCCGAGAAACGAACCTGAGAGCGAGCGAGGCCCCGCCTGGGAGGCCGTGTCCGGGGGCGCCTGGTGTCTGGCTTCGGGGCCTCTGTTGCTCTTCAGTGGAAAATGTATGTGCTTGCTACATGTCACCTGGCCTCGAGGCTCAGAATTCAAAGGGTTCAAGGCAGGGTTGGTGGACTAGAACCAATCCCACTGACAGCCTGTGCTCGTAAACACAGCGTCAGGTGCGTCCGGCCACCCGCCTGGTACTCACTTTCGTGGTGTTCATGAGAAGTGTCACGGCAGAGACAGCGTGGCCGCAAAGCATGCCTGATGCCCCTCCTTCAGCCCTATATTTTTATTCTTTATTTTGAAACAAGGTCTCACTAAGTTGCGGAGGGCCTCACTAAGTAGCTGCGGTTGGCCGCAAACCCAGATCCTTCAGTCTCAGCCTCCCAAGTACTGGGATTATGAGCCTGCGCCACCACGCCCGGCTTCCGCTGGAGCGTCTCCTCCATTATCTGGAGCCCCTCTGGTCTCCTGATTCCTCCCTAGCTTCCCCATATGAGAGAAAACATACGACCCTTCGCTTTCTGTGACTGGCTAATCTCACTTAACGTAATGTTCTTCAGGTCCTTCCATTTTCCTCCAGATGACATCATTTTGTTGTTCTTTATTGCTGAGTAGAATTCTATTGTGTATATATCCCACAATTTTTCAATCCATTCATCTGTTGATGGACACCTAGGTTGGTTCCATAATTTGGCTATTGTGAATTGTGCTGCTGTGAACATTGATATGCGTATGTTACTGTAATTCCGTGATTTCAGTCTCTTTGAAAATATACACAGGAGTGCCCTTTTTATTTGTTACTTGGAAATAGGGTTTCACTAAATTGCTGAGGCTGGCCTTGAACCTGTGATCCTCCTGTCCCATCTTCCCAAGTACTGGGATTACAGGTGTGCACCATCACACCCAGCTCCAACACTAATTTTTATCAAACTTTTCCATCTCATTCAGTCTTTGATCGAATGGTTTCTCTTTGCAGTTTTTTAAAATTCTTAAATTGAAGGCTTGAGGTGTAGCTCAGTGGTAGAGCACTTTCCTAACATGCATGAGGTCTTGGGTCCAGCACCACAAAAAAATACAAATCAAAGGAGCTAGGCATTTTATTTATTGATTTATTCCTTGCAGTACCGGGGATTGAACCCAGGGCCATTCTACCTCTGAGCTACACTCCCAGCCCTATTTTTTTATTTTTTATTTTTATTTATTTATTGATTTATTTTGCGGTACCGGGGATTGAACCCAGGGGCGTTCTACCTCCAGGCTACACCCCCAGCCCTATTTTTTTATACTTTATTTTGAAACCAGGTCTCACGAAGTTGCGGAGGGCCTCACTAGGTCTGAGAGAGAGAGAGAGAGAGCTGAGGCTGGCCGCAAACCCGGATCCTCCGGTCTCTGCCTCCTAAAGTACTGGGATTACAAGTGTGTGTGCCACCACGTCCGGCCCTATTTTTTTATTCCTTATTTTGAAACAGGTTCTCACTAAGTTGCGGAGGGCCTCACTAAGTAGTTGAGGTTGGCTGCGAACCTGCGATCCTTCGGTCTCAGCCTCCCAAGTACTGGGATTACAAGCGTGTGCCACCACGCCTGACCATTTTATTTATTTATTTTTATTTATTTTATTTATTTTTGTTGTTGGATTGGGGATTGAACCCACGGGCATTCTACATCTGAGCTACACCCCCAGCCCTATTTTTTATTTTTATTTTGAAACAGGGTCTCACTAAGTTGATGAGAGACTCACTACTTGCTGAGTCTGTCCTTGAACCTGCAATCCTCCTATCTCAGCCTCCCAAGTACTGGGATTATAAGTGTGTGCCACCATGCCTGGCTAACTTTGGCTTTAGTTTTCTTCTTTTTTTGCTGCTCATGGAAGAAACCTAAATCATTCATCCTAAATCTTTTTCTGGCCGGGAAGAGTGGCATGTGCCTGTCATCCCAGTGACTCAGGAAGCTGAGGCAGGAGGATTGAAAATTGGAAACCAAGCTGGGCGTCATGGTACACACCTGTAATCCCAGAATTTGGGGAGCTGAGACAGGAGGATCGTAGGTTCGAGGACAGCCTCAGCAGGTAGTGAGACTCATCAACCTAGCGAGACCCTTTGCAGAAGTAAAAATGAAATAGGGCTGGGGGTGTGGCTCGGAGGTAGAATGTCCCTGGGTTCAATCCCCAGTACCACAAAAAAAGAAAAAGAAAAAAAAGAAAGTTCAAAGCCAGCCTGGGAGACCCTGTTTCAAATTTTTTTAAAAAAGCCAGGCGTGGTGGTGTAGGCTTATAATTCCAGTACTTGGGAGGCTGAGACAGGAGTATCTCAGATTTGTAGCCAGCCTTAACAACTTAGTGAGGCCCTCCGCAACTTAGACCCTTTTTCTTTTTTTTTTTTTTTTTTTGCGGTACCAGGGATCGAACACAGGGACGTTCTACCTCCGCACTACACCCCCGGCCCTATTTTTTATACTTTATTTTGAAACTGGTCTCACGAAGTTGCGGAGGGCCTCACTAGGTAGAGAGAGAGAGAGAGAGAGAGAGACAGGGAGAGAGAGAGAGAGCTGAGGCTGGCCGCGAACCCGGATCCTCCAGTCTCTGCCTCCCAAAGTACTGGGATTACAAGCATGTGCTACCACACCCGGCCTTAGACCCTTTTTCAAAATAAAAAAGAAGATAGGGCTGGGAGTTACTCAGAGGTAGAGTGTCCCTGGGTTCAATCCCTAGTACCAAAAAAAAATGGTTTTAAAAAGCTGGGTGTAGCCGGGCGTGGTGGCGCACGCTTGTAATCCCAGTACTTTGGGAGGCGGAGACCGGAGGATCCGGGTTCGCGGCCAGCCTCAGCTCTCTCTCTCTCTCTCTCTCTTTCTACCTAGTGAGGCCCTCCGCAACTTCGTGAGACCCGGTTTCAAAATAAATGTATATAAAAAAAAAATAGGGCCGGGGGTG
>PVJS01036434.1:0-20464 GCA_004027185.1 Glis glis
CATACAATGTTAACATTTGTCTGGGCAAACAGAATGTTCCCAGACAACCTTCTCCCCCCCTCCCGGGTCAAGTCTCTCCTCTGAGAACATTTAGCTGTTATGAAAAACACAGCACACTTATCAGCAGGTCTCAACCTGCACCTTTGGTTGAGCTTGTACCTCTCAGGGCTATATCTACAACTCTAAACTAAGGAAATAGTTCTCGACAATCCTATTCTAATTCCTACCAGCTCTATGCTATAATTTGAATGAAAAATGTGTGATAACAATAAGAGTTCGTTTTGTGTTTCTTTACTCCTTTTCATTTTAGCAATGGAGTATGGATTGCTGCCTGCACCAATATCTCTCGTCATTATTGTGATATTTCTAAACAAGTTGATGATCCATCTGATTCTCTCTGGGCCAGAGTGAAAGCTAGAGTTGGACAAAAAGAATCTGCTTTTGCAGAGTCAAAAGAATTTATTGTATGCAAACAAGGTGAGTAGAATATATATACATGTACATTTTAAATTTGAAAATACACATGTCTTCTGTGTATCTTTGCATTTCTTAGCAGTTGCTAAATGATCACAGTGCCTAAGAAGTATTTGGAGGAATTTAGACAGTCAATACAGTCCCTTTCTCACAAGCCCCACAAAATAGGGCTAAGAGACAGCCAGCCACTGAGGACTTCAGCATTTGACTCCTATTCTTTCTATCTACCTTAAGTCCCTACCTGTGGGAATTTAGATCCCAACTTAATACATTAAAAATTTTAGAGTTCCTTCACCTCTCCAACCCCATGACTCTCAGCTCTTCACCCTTCCAGCAGCCCACTCCCATAGTATCTGTGATCTTTGCTATCGCCTCAAATTTCAGAACCTTCAGCCGAATCCTGTTGCTGACTTTGACTTCCCGCCTTGGCACTCATGCCTCATTCCTGGGTCAGAGAACCCCTTAACTACTTGACCCCCCCCCCCCGGTCTGCTAACTGTTTGGTACCTTTCCTTTTACCACCACTTCCTTCCTCCTTCAGCTTCTGTGCTTGCTTATTTCAACTGCTACCTTGCCAGTGCTCTCCCCTGTTTTGATTCTGCTTCCACTTTTCCTATCGTGCTGCCTTGGGTTCTTCCACTGGCCCTTCCTCTCCTTGCCTTTTACACATTTAAATTCCCCTGCGGCCGGGCGTGGTGGCGCACGCTTGTAATCCCAGTACTCCGGGTTCGCGGCCAACCTCAGCGCGCGTGCGGTCTCTCTCTCTCTCTCTCTCTCCTCTCTCTCTCTCTTTCTCTCTCTCTCTCTCTCTACCTAGTGAAGCCCTCCGCAACTTCGTGAGACCTGGTTTCAAAAATAAAGCATAAAAAAAATAGGGCCGGGGGTATAGCGCCCCTACGTTCAATCCCCAGTACCACAAAAAAAAAAAAAAAATTCCCCTGCGGCCATGCCTTTGTCATCTGATACATATCCTCTAAATGTCCCCCATAGATTTATCCAGGGCCTATTATGTGCCAGAAAGTATGCCAGGCCCCGAGATACATTAGTGAGTAAAATCAGACCTGCCTGGCACATGGTAGGTATGCAGTAAATATGAAAAACATTCATCAACAAAGTTCCAAACATCAAAGACTGGGTTCAATTCCCGGTACCGCAAAAAAAAATAAAAATAAAAATAAAAAAGACACAAGGAATATTGGCTAACTAGTCGAATATCTAGTTCTTATTTTCACAGTAAATCATTATTAGCAAACTTTCATAGAGCCTGCATGCCAGATATCCATGGCAGAGAAAGTGTTGGTGAGGGAAGATAACTAAAGTGCCTTTCCAAAAACAGGGTTTAGAAACCAGCCTTCTTAATCTACAGAAACAAAGATAAAGGAAAAAGTACTTAATACAGTTCCCGTTATATCAAGGTTTTATTTTGATTTTTTTTAAATCAGTTTTTATAACCAATTGTATGTCTCTGGATCTAGAAGTGAAATTAAACTCCTAAAGAATTTAGAAAAGAAAACTTCTTGGCTGAGATTTATTAAATATTTCTTTATGAATGATATTTAAAATATATTTTAGATCTTTGTGCAGTAGTTTAAATGTGGTCCTACTTTAGAAAAAGAAAGCATAGGTTGGTTGATTTTGATAATTTGTGAAATGCATTCTGTAGTTTGAAGGCCAGTATTAATTTTACGTCTTCTCCCTTCCCCAGGAAAAATTGGACCACCTAAAGTAGATCTCAGAAAAAAGGAAGAGCAAATCATTATTGATATTTTTCACCCATTAATTTTGCGTGAAGGAGAGTTGTGGAGCATATATGATGAGGAAAATGCTTGTTTTTTATTACATTACATTCTGTATGTGAGAATGAATGGAAGTGAGGTATGTGTTTCTATTTCATCTTTTCCAAAATGGAAATTATTCAGTAGCTAGCATAAGTTGTTTCTTTATGTTTAAAATGGAAGTAGAATGCTTTTGAATATTCAGGCAGGATTCATGAATCATAGATTTTAGTTAAAAAAGTATATATATATATATATATATATATATATGAATGCTATTAAAGGGAACTGGTATGGAGTTAAATTAATATTGACCAGATAAGTACATTTAAGTTTTTCCTTTGCTTTATTTAGCAGCATGGCCCTAATCTAGACTTTTACTGTATATATCTCCATTTCTCCACTGTTAAGATGAGGATAATTTAAATTTTTTGAAAGAAAAGTTAACAGTACAACTGTGGGCATATAATTACATTATTCTGGTTCTAGTTTGGAGTCTATACATTGATTAGAACTATTCTCCATTCTCCACAATGCTGCCATCTATGTATTTAATAAATATTTATCAGGCATCCAGGTGCACCAGTGAACAGTACACAAAAAACTTGGGCTAATAGGTATACAGCAGGGAAGGGGGTGGGCAATGTGTAGGCGGTGGCACAGTGACTTTCAGTCAGGGTCCAGAGCAGGCCTTCCAGTGAAGGTGTTAACTGGAGCCAAGGTGAGGTTAGGAGGTGAGCCCTGTGACTGTACATGGAGAGAGCATTGCAAGCACAGGGCCCAGGCAGGGTGGAGTTCCTGGCAGGGGTACAGTGGGCACTGGAGGGGAGCAATCGGGGCTAGTGGGATTGAGAGTGCAGGAATCAGGTGAAGGCAGAGAGGGTACTGGAGAGATTTGACTTCAGTCCTTTTATTTTGAGTGAGATGTTACAGCTCTAGAAAGATTTAAGCACAAGAGAGACAACTGATTTTGTTTTTGTTTTCATTTTTATTGATGTATTGTAATCATACATCATGATGAAGTTCAAAGTAGATAGAGACATACATACACACAGCACTTGGTGAGCTTCCCCCAGTTCCCACCCCACTCCCTCCCCTTCCCCATACATACTGAGATCGGCATTCATAATTCTGTATATGTACATCATGTCAATTGAAGTGTTTCTTTCATCAGATCTCTTTCCCCCCACCAACCTCCCTCTCATAGACCTCTTCCGTCACTCATTAAGGTTTCTCATTCTTTGTCTGGAGTTCCCTTTGTGTCCCAATTTCTCCCTAGCTTCCATATATGAGGAAAACATATGACCCTTCAGTTTTTTGTGACTGACTGATCTCACTTAGAATAATATTCTCTAGTTCCATCCATTTTCCTACAAATGACATTATTTTGTTCTTCTTTATGGCTGAGTGGAATTCCATTATTTTATATATCCCATAATTTTGTAGTCCATTCATCTGTTGATGGATACCTAGGCTGGTTCCATAGTTGGCTGTTGTGAATTGTGCTCTTGTAAACATAGATATGCATGTATTACAATAATATTCTGGTTTCAGTCCCTTTGGGAAGCTAGGAGTGGTATAGCTGGGTCATATGTGACAACCGACTTTGATTTTAAAAAATCTCCTTGGTTACTAGCAGAGTTACTTTCTAAAGTGCAAATCTAATCATACTACCCCACTGCTAAAAACCATTTCACATATCCCCATTGGCTACAGAATAATATCTAAATTCCATGGCATGGCCTACAAGGTCCTCATGATTTGGCCACTTGTATCCTCTCCAGCCTCTGTCTCTCCATTCCCTCCAACCTTGTTCTCATCCGTGTTTTGGTGAGCTGCTTGTTTTTGGTCTGTGAAAGTGCCATGCTGTTTCACAGAATGCCCTTTTCCACCTTATCCATTAGACAAATTTCTGCTCATTCTTCAGCAGTCAACTGGGGTATCTGCTCCCCTTGTATCCTTTTCTGATCCAGTAGACTGTTTCCTTTTCTATAGTCTGGTTGGCTATTCCCAGTTTCATATACGATTCTACTTACCGTACTCCTTTCTGTTATATTTCTTTCTTATCTCTTTCTACACCAAATTGTAAGGCATTTGGTGTCAGGTACTATATAAGTCAACTTTTTGTTGCTGGGACAAACTACCTGAACAAAACAACGAAGAGAAGGGAAGATTTATTTTGCCTCACAATTTCAGAGGTTTCAGTCCCTGGACGACTGGCTCAGTTGTTTTGGGTTTGAAGCGAGGCAGAACATCATGATGGAAGAGTATTGCAGAGCAGAGTTGCTGACCTCATGGCAGCTGGGACGCAGGGTGGGAGAGAAGGGACCAGAAACAAGATATAGTCCCCAAGGGCGTGCCACCAAGGACCCACTCCTGCCAATTAGGTTCCACCATCTCCCAGTAGTCCTTTCAGCTGGGAATCCCTCAATAGATTAATCCATTGATAAGGTCAGAGCCCTCATGATCCAATCACTTACCCCAGTCCCCACCTCTGAAAGTTGCTGAATCAGGGACCCGGCGTTCAATATACAAGCCTTCGGGGGACATTCCAGATCCAAACCAGAACATTCTGCTCCTGACCCCAAAGGCTCATGTCCATATCACAGTGCAAAATGCATCAGTTCATCTCTAAGAGTCCCCATAGTCTTAACAGTTTCAGTATTGCTCACAGGTCCAAATCCAAAGTCTCTTGAGACTCAAGGCGAATATGAGCCCCTATAAAAATAAAAAAAAAGTTACATACTTCCAACGTAAAATGACACCAAGTAAAGATTCCCATTCTAAAAGGGAAGAATAGGGGGATAGAAAGGCAGGATCAGACCAAAGCAAGACCTAAACCCAGCAGGGCAAACACTAAGTCCTGTAGCTTCGTGTCCAGCATCCAGGGCACATGATGTTGAGATGTGTTGCAAAGGGCTGGGGCAGCCCCACCCCTGTGGCCTAGCTGACTGCTTCCCATGTGACCTTTCTCTTGGGCTGGCACTGCTCACTGCCTGCAGCTTTCCTCAACAGATGTTACACGTTCCTGGAATCTCTAACATCCTGGGGTCTCCACTGTGGCTTCATTTTACTTACACAGCTTCACATATTACCCACTCGGGCTGCCCACAGGGATTTTGACCCTGACACGCATTGCCTCGCCTCTCAGGTCTTCCTTTGAAATCTCAACAGAAGCCTCCATGACTCCATAACTCTTGCGTTCTGCATTCCTGCAAAACCAGCACAACTTAGACAATGCCAGACAGAGTCTGCCACCAGCAGAAGCAGTTCCCAGGCCCCCCTGGTGCAGGGCTGCAGTGGCCTCTGAGTACCTGGGCAGCTAAAGCATGGCACATAGAATCCAAGGGAAACAACTCCTGGCGGCCCTGTGGGAACAGGTGTTCCTGCACTCTCCCCTCTAAGTAAAGCCTTTAAAACAAGTCACTTTTTCATTCTTGAGCCTAAGATGGGTGGCATCTGTCCAGTTCCTGAGATGCACTCAAGGCCTTCCTATTGTCTCCATGCAATGTACTTGGCTTCTCTTTAGTGGTGCTAATCTCTTCAGCAATCACATCTTCCTTGGACCAAATTTTACATACAGTTTTCTGGCCACATTGCAAGTTTTTCAAATATTTCTGCTCTGCTTTTTGCTCCCAATTCTCACTAAACCTGGCTAAAAGCAGCCAGCAAAAACCATAACACTACCAGAATGCTGTGCCGCCTGGAAATTTCATCTGCCAGATTAATTAGTCCATCACCTTTAAATTCAGCTACACACAAAGTCTCAAGACATGGAAAAAAATGTAGACAAATGCTTGGACAGAATGTAATATGAATGGCCTCTAGTTCAGTTACCGGTAGAGTTCTCATTCCCATCTGAAACCTCATGAGTACAGGCTTTACTGTCCACAGTACTATCAGCATTCTGATCTTACAAACTCACCCTATTAAGCTCTGCTTACAACATTCTAAGGCTTTTCTAGCCTGCATCTTCAAATTTCTAACCATATAGGTATAGTCACAGTAAAAAACCAACTCATGGTACTAATTTGGTGTGTTAGCTTTGAACACTGTGACAAATACCTGAGAAAAACAACTTAAAGGAGGAAAGATTGATTTGGGCTCACCATTTCAGTCTGTTGTCAACTGGATCCACTGCTTTTACTTAGACCTGTAGTGAGTCAGGAAAATCATGGCAAAAGGGTATGACAGAAGAAAGCTATTCAATTCATAGCAGCCAGGAAGCAGAGAGAGAAATAGAAAAGGGCCAGGAACAAGAAATACCATTCCAGGGCACGACCCCAGTGACCTATTCCCTCCACTAAAGTTTCCGCCACCTCCCACTAATGTCATCACAGTGTTAACCAGTCTGGATTAATCCACTGATAAGATCAGAGTCCTTATCACCCAAGCATCCCCCAGCTGTGAACATCACTGTCCTGGGGACCAAGCCTTCAACTCCTGAGCCTTTGGGGGACATTCCAGATCCAAACTATAACAGGCACCACCATCCTACCTGTATTAGTCAGCTTCATGTTAGTGCAGCAAAATACCCGAGACAACTGACTTATAAAGAGGAAAGGTTTATTTAGCTCACAGTTTTAGAGATTCAAAGGCATGCATCAGCTCAGTTCTGGTGAAGGTGGCAGAATGTGGCACATCATATCAGAAGCACCTGTTGGATCAAGCAAGCAACTGCATCTCTTCTATCTTTGTGTGTGCATGTGTGTGGTGCTGGTGATTGAAACCAGGACCTTGCACATTCTAGACAAGCACTCTATTACTGAGTTACACCTGCAGCCAAAGTTATTATGTCTCAAACCAGAGCAAAAAGAGAGAAGGAGAGTCTGGGGTCTCACAGTCCCATTCAAGGGTATGCCCCTGATGATCTAAGGACTTCCCCCTTAGGCCCTACCTCTTAAAGGTCCACAGCACTTCCCTGTACCACCATCCTGGGGACCAACCCTTTAAGACATGGACTTTTCCAGGATACTTAACCAAACCACAGCACTACGTTTGTCTCTTCAGGTCCTAGCACAGGTGATCCACAGTGTGGTTGAATGAATAATGAACTACTTGGGATTGCTTCAGTAATTTCCATATTACTGCCCAGAGAACCTCTAGCCTTTGTGTAACATCTTTATTATACTTCCTAGGAAAAGCTTTTATCTATTACCAGCTAATTTTCTAGCACTGTGGGAATAAGGTAAATGAACACTTGTTGGTTTAACAGCTAACAATGAACATTATTGCTCTTCAAGTTTTTAACTTACTATTTCTATAAAGAACATTTCAATAGATGCACATCATCATGCTATGTTTAAAGTAACAACTTATTATTCGATAGGAAAGCTGTTTTCAGAAATGTTTAATATTCATTATGTATGTGTTTTCTGTAGGTGTTTGACCAGGATAAATGTGGTGGTTTTTTGTGGGTTATAAAGAAGCCATGGATTTTCACTGTTGTTTTTTCTCCCTTGTATAGATCATAGATACAAAACCAGTAGCGATAGACGAGGATTGCAACGAGACTCTGTGCCAACTAAGTATTCCAGTGTCTTCACTAAATTCCAAGTACTGTGTTTCAGCAGAAGGAATCTTAAAATGGGATGCTACAACTGAAAAGTCGAAAGAAGTTTGTATTACCATTATCACTAGCAGCATAAAAGGTAAGTTCTTGCCATTGTTTACTAAATACAGAGAGTGATAACTGAAATAGGGTAAGGTGAAAAGAGGCAAATTTATTTGCAATTTCAACATATCTCTTTTAAAGATATGTAATAGCTCTACTCCTCAGAGAAGTTCAAAACAAAAATAAAATAGTTTCTGAAGCATTAAAAAATGCAAAACAACCAATTTGGAAAGCCATGTGATGGCTTTTTGACCCAAGAAAGAAAAAAACATATATGTAAAATTATATTCATAAATGTCTGCATTTCAAATATTCATTATAGATAATTTGTAAAATAGAAAAAAAGAAACCAAAATTGTCTGTAATCCTACCATCCAAAAAGATTCCCCATTATTTACAGTTCAGTGTTTTCTCTCTATCCTATTTTTCCCCTTAGTTTTTCTATGTAGCTATAGTTATATTGTATAGTGTACTGCCTTAAGCATATATTTTAAATATTTTTGTTCTATTTTATATACTTCATTAATATCTTATAATGTCTATAAAATATTCATATGTAACATATCCTTTTTATTAAATGTTCCCCAATTTTTGGACTTTTAATATTATTTTCTGGTTTTCACCATGATAAATCATCTTTTTTATTATTTATGCCTTTATTAGTGCATTGCAATTATACATCATAGGGAAGTTCAATGTGATACAAATGTACATGCAAACATCACTTAATGTATTTCCTTCCACATCCACTCTGCTTTCCCCTCCTCCCTCCCTGTACATGTTAGTGAAGTTGGTAATAATATCTACATATATTGTCATAGCATTATTTGAACTGTTTTCTTCCCCCTCCCCACTCTTCCCTAATCCCCTCCACTATTCTACTGATCTCTGTCCACATTATTTAAAGCCCCTTATGTTTCCTTGTTTCTCTTTAGTTTCCACATAAGAGAGAAAACATACAACCCTTGACCCTCTGAGATTGGCTAATCTTACTTAGCATAATATTCTCTAGTTCCTTCTATTTTCCTGCAAATGACTTAATTTTGTTCTTCTTTATGGCTGAGTAGAATGCCATTGTGTGTATGTACCACATTTTCTTTCTTTATCCATTCTTCTGTTGATGAACACCCGGGTTGGTTCCATAATTTAGCTATTGTGGATTGTGCTGCTATTAACATGGATATGCATGTATCGCTAAGGTATGTAACTTTAATTCTTTTGAAAAAATACCAAAGAGTGATGTAGCTGGGTCATAAGGTGGTTTCATTCCTAATTTTTTGGGGAACCTCCATACTGATCTCCATAGGGGTTGTACAAATGTACAGTTCCACCAACAAGTAGAAGGGTTCCTATTTTTCCACATCCTCACCAGCATTTGTTATTGTTTGCATTCTTGATGAATGCCATTCTACCTGGAGTTGGATGGAATCTCAGTGTAGTTTTGATTTGCATCTCCCTAATTGCTAGTGATATTGAACATTTTTTCATATATTTATTGGCCAGTTGTATTTCTTCTTTTGAGAAGTGTCTATTCAGTTCAGTTGCCCATTTTTTAATTCGATTATTTGTTTTTTAGACTTTTTTGAGTTCTTTATATATTCTAGATATTAGTCCTCTACCAAAAGTATAACTGGCAAAGATTTTCTCCCATTCTGTAGACTCTCTCTTCATACTCTTGATAGTTTCCTTTGCTGCACAGAAGCTTTTTAACTTGATGCCATCCCATTTGTTGATTCTTAGTTTTATTTCCTGAGCTTTGGCAGTCTTATTGAGAAAGTTTCTGCCAGTTCCTATATGTTGGACGATTGGTCCTCTGTTTTCTTCTAGTAATTGCCAAGTTTCTAGTTTAATTTCTAGGTCCTTGATCCATCTTGAGTTGACTTTTGTGCAGGGTGAGAAATGGAAATCTAATTTCATTCTTCTACATATGGATATCCAGTTTCCGGGCACAATTTGTTGAAAAGGGTATCATTTCTCCAGCATGTTGTTTTAATTCCCTCAATCCACAAACACAGGAGGTCTTTATATTTTTGTGTCTTTAATTTCTTTCATCGGTGTTTTCTAATTTTCAATGTAGAGGTCCTTCACTTCCTTGTTTAAATTTATTCCTAGGTATTTTTAAATAGCTAATGTGAATGGGATTGCTTTCATGATTCCTTTCTCAGCAAATTCTTTATTAATATACAGACAAGCTACTTATTTCTGTGCTTTAATTTTGTATCCTGCAACTTTACCATATTCATTTATCAGTTCTAATAGTCTTTTGGTGGACTGTATCATTTTTTCTATATATAAAATTATATCACCTGCAATCAGGGATAATTTGACTTCTACCCTCCCTGTTTGTATGCCTTTTATTTCTTTCTCTTGCCTAATTTAACTGGCTAAAACTTCTAGTACTATATTAAGTAAGAGTGGTAAGAATGGATACTTTGTCTTGTCCCTCCTGATCTTAGAGGAAATGTTTTCAAATTTTCCCCATTCATTATGATGTTGGCTGCAGATTTGTCATTTATAGCCTTTTTTTTTTTTGAGGTACGATCCTTCTATACCTGATTTGAGTAGGGGTTTTATCAAGAAGGGATGATGAATTTTATCAAATGTTTTTTCTGCATCTATTGAGATGATCATATGATTTTCATCCTTTTTTCTGTGATTGTGATATCTTACCATTCCTGCATCCCTGGGATGAAACCAACTTGATCATGCTGAATGATCTTTTTGATGTGCTATGGAATTTGACTTACTAGTATATTGAGATGTTTTGTATCTGTATTCATCTGGGATATTGGTCCCTAGTTTTCTTTTTTGTTGTGCCCTTGTCAGATTTTGATAACAGGATGATGCTGGCTTCATAGTTTGGAAGGGTTTCCTCCCCCTCTTTCAATTCTTTAGAATAGTTTGAGAAGAATTGGTATTAGTTCTCTTGAAAAGTTTGTTAAAATGCAACAGAAAAAGCCAACATCCAGTCCTGGACTTTTTGTTGTTGGGAAACTTTTTATTACTGATTCAATCTCATTAGTTCTTATTGAGCTATTCTCAATAACAACTCTTTTCTCTCTTTTTTTAAATGTCTTTGTAGTTCAATTTTGGTAGGTCATTTGTGTCCAGAAATTTATTCATTGCTGCTAGGATTTCCAATTTGTTAGCATGTAGTTTTTCATAGTAATCTGTAGTGAACCTTTGTATTTCTGTGGTATTGGTTGGAATGTCTCCTTTTTTATTATCTCTAATTTTATTTAATAAATGTCTTCTTAAAGAATGAGAATCTAGGCTGAAGTGCAGACAGACGAAACACCTAAATTTAATACTATTAACTTTCAGGCCATTATATGAAGGTTTCAAACAGGTGACTTAATGCAGTGCATTTTATGCTAATGTGCATTATAATGTTTGAAAAATAAAATCCTACTTAGTACACAAAGTTTGAAATAATGCGAATGCCCCAGATCTATCTTAAAAAAAATCTTGAATTATAAAATGGATGCCCATGGGACTTCTAACAGAGTGCTGGTATTCATTTTGTTGTTGTTACTTTATTTTTTACTATTGTAATGCTCTAATTTTTTTTCACATTTTGTAATAGGCATGTTATAAGCATTCATTAAGTAGTAACTTTCACAGTTACTATTCCGAAGAAGCAACTTTGAAATAGAAATTAGAGGTACTAATATGCCATGAAGGAGACCAAACACCACCACAATATGTAAAATATTAGAATATTATTAATTTTTAAAAGCAAGAACTGAAAAGCTGCTAGAGTTGTGATGTGAAAATTTAAAGTAGCACTAGAGCAAAATACACAATGGTGCTAATAGACATGTGCTCTGAATCAAATATTCCCTATTTTTTATTATTCTTTTTGTCTGGTTTACAATCAAGGAGACTTTATTCCTGTGCAGTGTATGTGTGGCACGCGTGCGCGCGTGGGTATGTGTGTGTTTGCAGCCTTTAAATAAATAAATGTAACAGAAAATTCTGAGTGTCATGGCTAAATTGTTTTAAACATTGCCAGAATGTCAATCTTTCTTTTGCATTTTTAACTGAGACAAAAGCATATCCCTGGAAGCACACCATGTTTGAGGCTGTAAGGCAGAATTGCAGAACTGGAAAGAATCAGATTGCTGCCTGAGTCAATTCCTGGTTGTTCACTCAGACTGCCTGACCTCATAGTGTTCTTTAAAACTCTGATTATATTAACTATGTGTAATCTATTAAAAAAAAGTGCTAAGACTTTTTGATATGTAATAATTGCAGTAGTCCATCTTAATTCTCATTTTTAATTTTCCCTTTTTTTTATTCTTTTAGATTCTATTTGGATTCTAGTTCTTGCTGCTGTCCTACTCTTTCTAGTACTTGTCCCAGTATCTCTTTATTGTTATATTAAGAAGAATCCATTTAAGAGAAAAAGCATAATGCTACCCAAGTCATTGGTAAGGTGTTTAATTATTGTTATAGATGCTAAAACATTAACTTGAACTTTTTGTTTGACTGCTTCTTCTATTTTGTTTTTAAAGTAGAATGATGTGACATGCTAAATGTCATTTATATTTAATCTTAATATTGTAGTTGTCATTAAAAAGAACTAATCACTCAGTCTCTCCATAATCCAAAACCGGATACTTTTTACTCTGCACTAGGTACTTTTTTTCTTCTCAGGACAAACACACAACAAGTCTGGTAAGAAGCTTAAAGTCTAGGGGGAAGAACAGATGAATATACAATGGGTGGGTAGTGTGGCAGGTTCAAAGGCAGAGGCTTCTACACAAGCCAGTGAGGACTTTGTCCAGCTTTCAGGGCTGGAAGTTAGTCGCCTTTCCCAGAGGCAACGATATCTTGAGCAGTCTTGAGGGACAATAGGAGTTTATCCACGTACTAAGGTTGCACTAAAGCCCAGGGTTCAGATAGCCTGGCTTTTGAATATCTACAAAAATGGATATACTATTATTATGTTTGGCACATAGAAGGAAAGATGGCCAAAAATGAGCCGATCACAGAAGTTTGACATGAAAATGTATAACATTTCAAAGTCATACCTATTTGCGTCAAATATGACAGGAATCATAGCTGTGATGTTCAGAGGGCACATTGAAATGTGTGATGAAGATACTACCTTTAAGAAAAGCGGATAGGCACTATCACGGTTGGTAGATAATTTATACATGCATTATCATAGTCATCCATACTATTAATTAAGCACAAAAACACCTTGCAGAATACCATTTTATACTCACCACAGAAGGAACAATACAGCTGACTGTCCAGTAGTGCCAGTGGTGGCATTACCGGTGTGTGCCAGTGAAAAGTGGTGTGGCCTTGGTGGGAAGTTCCGTGTGCGTGGGATTCGCCACATGATAATGCCGTAAGCATGCCGTGCCCTGTGACCTAGCCATTCCACTCTTTTATTCTAAGGAAATAATTTCATAAAGAAAAAGATGTGTGAAAGACTCAAAATGTTTGGTAACTAGTAAAAATTGGGACTACTTTTACATCTATTAAAGAAATCTTCAGAGCAGGCATGGTGGCGCATGCTTCTAATCCCAGTACTTGGGCAGCTGAGACAGGAGGATCACAGGTTCACAGCCAGCCTCAGCAACTTAACGAGGTCCTCTGCAACTTAGTGAGACCCTGTTTCAAAATAAAAAATAAAAAAATAGGGCTGGGATGTAGCAAGAAAAAAAGAAAGAAGGAAATCGGTATAAAGAAATAATACAAGCCACTGAAAATTACAATGCTGTAGACAAATTATGAAACTATTACAAAAAAGTATGTAGTTATGCAGGATGCGGTGGCAGATTCCTGTGATCCTAGTACTTGGGAGGCTAAGACAGGAGGATTGCAGGTTCAAGGCCACCACACAGTAACTTAACAAGACCCTATTTCAAAATAAAAAATAAAATAGGACTGGGAGTGTAGCTCAGTGTTAGAACACCCCTGATTTCAATAAATAAGTAAAATAAATAGTTGTGCTTCCATTAAAAATGTAGCACGCATACATGTAGAAGGTGATGTGTGGAAAGCAATAATACATTGGTGAGATATTAGATGACTTTTAAATTAAAGACAATTTCCCCAAAATTGTCTTTAATTTTGTGTGTGTGTGGGTGCGTGTGTGGGTGGGGTACTGGGGGTTGAACCCAGAAGCATTCTGCCTCTGAGCTACACCCTAGACCTTTTTTATTTTTTGGTTCGTAAATAGGGTCTCGCTAGGTTGCTGAGAGTCTCGCTATGTTGCTGAGGCTGGCCTTGAACCTGCGATTCTCCTATCTCAGCCTCCCAAGTACTGGGATTACAGGCCTGTACCACCATGCCTGGCTTGTTTTTAATCTTAATGTAGTACTTTTCATGAAAAAGAAAGATAAGAAAAATCAACCATCTGATTCAGTTACGTTATCCTAAATATGTAATTTAGTGTTCTATTACCATGAGGCCTGATTGTTGTTGTTGCTGCTGCTGAAGAGACTGGGCATTTATGCTTAATAATTTACCTTTACTCACTTTCTCTCCCCTTAGCTCTCTGTAGTAAAAAATGCCACTTCAGAGACAAAACCTGAGTCAAAATACGTTTCATTCATCACGTCATGCCAGCCAGTTGTCCTGGAAAATGAGACGGCCTGTGAAGAGCACTTGTCTCCAGCAACAACTACAGAAGGTCATCCAGGAGAAGCCGAATATAGGGAAGAACCTTCTAGCAAAACAGAATTGCTGACAACTGAAGAAGATATTTCTGACTTGGCCCCTGGCAGCCCTCCAACCCCAATAAAGAGAGAGAATTCCTTCCATTCAAATAGTAACCAGTCAGAACACTGCAGCGTCATCTTAAACTCCTATCACTCCAGAAATGGCTCTGATAGTGACCTCGTGGGATCAGACAGCTTTGTATCTGACTCAGAATTTCCCCAAAATAATAAAACTGAAATAAAGACAGAAGGACAAGAGTCCATCACACTGAGTCGTGCACCAACCTCCTTTGGCTACGACCGGCCGCACGTGCTCGTGGACCTGCTTGTGGGCGATGGTGCTCAAGAGTCTTTGATTGGTTATAGACTTCCAACAGATTCCAAAGAATTTTCATGAGGTCATCTAAGATGCACTAGCTCAGAAGGATTTGATTTTACTGCTTGGATGTGGTGAAAAGATCATGATCTCAGAAATTGTATGTTGGTTGATATTAAACAAATGGAGTGCCTTGGTGTGGATAAATGTGTAAAAAGCCTGTGAGCACTGTCACATTTGGTCTGAAAACTGCAAAGATTCTTATAAAAAAACAGACAAAAAGCCCATTGTAGCTTATGAACGTTTTCATCTCAATGGGTTAGCAATTGCAGTGAATACTCTCCAATTAGCCCCGCTTCCTGCAATAGTGGGGACACTCCATTCTCATCACTTCAAGACATGATGAACCAAGAACAGAGGTGCATGCCTGTGAACCCAGCTGCTCAGGAGGCCAAGGCCGGAGGATTGCAAGTTCGAGGCTAGCCTGGTCAACTTAGCAAGACCCTGAGGATGCAGCTCAGTGGTAGAGTGCTTGCATAACATGCACCAGGCCCTGAGTTCAATCCCCATACTTCAGAAAAAAAACAGATATAATGGATTTTTCTATACTGTGCCTCAGAATGGTATTTTGGTAAGTTTATGAACGTATTCTTTTTAAATGCTTAACTTCAGAAGAAATCTGAAAACTTTTCAGAATTGGAGCCGGGCGTGGTGACGCGCGCTTGTAATCCCAGTACTTTGGGAGGTGGAGACCGGAGGATCCGGGTTCGCAGCCAGCCTCAGCTCTCTCTCTCTCTCTCTCTCTCTCTCTCTCTCTCTCTCCTTAGTGAGGCCCTCCGCAACTTCGTGAGACCCGGTTTCAAAATAAAGTATAAAAAATAGGGCCGGGGGCGTAGCGCGGAGGTAGAACACCCCTGCGTTCAATCCCCAGTACCGCAAAAAAAAAAAAAAAGAATTGGATTTAAAATCTAATTCGAACTAACATTGTATAATGAAAAAAATAGAAACTTTTAGATTTTTTATGGAACATTGCATTTAGTGATTTTTGAATAAAATACTTTTAAAATTTATTTTGGTGTTCATTTATTCAAGCACTTAGGCACTCTTTCATAGTTAACCAGAATAGTTTTTATCCATTGTTTGTTTCTATGCTTTAATGCTACGGAATTATGTTCTAATTGTTTGTATCTAATCTTTAATACAATTCTGTAAATAATCTACTCTTACAAAATGGTCCTTTTATATTTGTCTTTGAGTATTTAGCACCAGTGTGCAAAACCCTGTTCCAAGAGATTTGGAAAGAAAGGAGATTTCACCGTAGTGTGGGGACTGAGTCTTTCGTAGATGGAGGGTGTGTTCACAGCCACGAGATTGTAAAGGAAAGAGCCTTGAGAAGGGGGGGTATGGAGAGAGAATCCCCAATGAGGGGCAAACCAAAAGTTTATATCATGGGAACTCTTGGAATTATTAAGAGGATAGAAATTAAGACTCACATGAATTAATGGGCAAAAAATTTTAAAACAATTTACCTATGTAAATTAGAAAATGAACTATGGGAAAAGATTTCTCCTCCTCTAAAAGAGCAAATTAAAATGAGATGCTATTTTATTCTACTTGTGGGTAAAAAGATAGTGGTAAATACTGGTGTAGTTTGTAGCGAAACAGATATACTCACTCATTTGGGGGTTATGTCTTGTGAATTGTTTTTCTAACTTATTCAAGTACATATCACATTCTATAAAAGTACACATCCTTTGACAGAATTTGATCTCTCGTGGGAAAATTATAATAAATAAATCCTTAAATGAAAAATGCACACATTATAATGGGAAAAAAGCAAAAATATGAAAACAATTGAAATAGCACAAGGTAAGAGTCACTGTCCTCCAAGAGGGTTATACCAATCTGTATTCCCCCCAAATGTGAATAAAGTACTTATTTGTATGCCCTAGCTAAATCCTGACTGATACCAGTCTTTAATCTCTACAGGTAAAAAATTATAATGCCTTCATTTGCATTTCTTTAATAAGTGAGGTTGAGCATATTTTATATATTAGGTATTTATACTTCATGATTTGACCACACAGATGTGTAAATGTTTACAAAGTCAAATTTACTCTTTTTTCTCCTTCCATTCTTAAAAAGCACTTTTTTCTCCCCAAGAAACAAATTTTTACCCATGTTTTATTCTGGTATTTGGGGGAGTCATTGTTTCATTTTTACATTGAATTCTTTCATCCATCTAGGTTTATTTTTTCATAAGGAATGAGATTGCTCATTTTGTCTTAGTTTTCTACAACTGCCATAATAAATTACCACAAACTTGCGTGGCTTAAAACATCAGATGTGATGGACCGGTGCGGTGTTTGGTGCTTGCTGAAGTCCCCCACATGAACGACTCTGGGTCCAAAATTATTATTTTTAATATCGGGGTCGGCCGAGAAGAAGCCAGGCAATTCTGACCTCCTGCAGCCAGAATCCTTTTTTTTATTAAGGGTTTAAACAAAGCAACCGGCAAGGGGGTCACGAGTTAAGTTTAGGGTCACAGGCTAAGTTTTTAGGAAAAGGCAGTCAAGACCTATGTTTAGGGTGAGGCAGTCATGAGTTAAGTCTAGGGAGGGGCAAGGAAAACATTTCAGGGAGAAAAGAAGGTCATCAAAGTCCACCTTTCAGTCCCATCTGGTCCAAGGAAGCTTGTCTGCATGCTGACAATTTCCACTCAGCATGTACTGTGTACCTAGCTGAACCAGTCCGAAATGGTGATCTCGTTGCGTGGACTGAGATGGTCCCCAACAATCAGAAGTCTGTTCACTTACAGTTTGGATGCCAGAAGTCTGAAGTCAAAGTTTCGGCAAGGCTGGATTCTACCCACCAGCTCCCAGGGGCAGAAGGATCACCTCTTCTAGTTTCCAGCGGTGGCTGGCAATGCTTGGCAATCCTCGACTCGGCTATATCATTCCACTCTCCACCTCTAGTCACTTGGTGTTCTTCCCTGTGGGTCTCTGTCCAGACCCCTGCCAGGACACTAGCCACTGGATTAAGGCCCACTCTAATCCTCCATGACCTCATCTTAACTTGATGCCATCTGCAAAGACACTCTGTATCCACAGGTTTCACATCCATGGATTCAACCAACCGGATTAAAAATATTTGTTTAAAAAATTGTACTTATACTGAAGATGGACATACTTTTTTCCTTGGCAGCATTCCCTAAACAACTATTTACATTGTATTAGATACTATAAGTAGTCTAGAGATGATTAAAAGTATACAGGACGATGTACATAGGTTCTATGCAAATACTCCACCACTTTATATAAGGGACTTGAGCATTTGCAGGTTTGGGGAAGCCTGAGAAGTGATCACCTGCAGGTATGGAGGAACTATTTCCAAACAAGATCGTATTTATAGGTACCAGGGGCTAAGACTTTGGCATATATCTTTGAGGAACAAACTTTAACAGGCATTTTTCCCTTGACAAATTAGTCATCCTGGTACTATCAAGTCATTCAACTTTTCTATACTGATAAATGCCACATTTATCATATGCCAGATTGTCAGTACTCCTAGAACATTCTGTCTTTTCCTGTGTATACATCAGTTTATTTTAATTATTATAGCTTTAGACTCAAATATATTTTAACTCTGAGGCTCTCCTAGATACTTTCTAGGTCCATTGTTCAGATTGCTTAGCAATAATTGTTCTTTCAGGTGAACTATAGAAATTTTTGCCAAGTTTTCTCCAAAATTATGAAATCCTTTTGAGATTTGTATTGGCATTGCGTTGATTTAATATAATGTCTAGGACTAACTAATATTTTCAAAGTGAAATGTTGTGCTGCAAGAATGTGGACTATTCCTCTATGTAAGTCTTTCCCTCATTAGAGTTCCTTACTTTATGCAGGTGTAAGACATTTCTTGCTGAGTTTATTCCTTGATATTGTATGTTTTGTGTTGCCAATGGGAATTTACTCTTGCATTGCAATCTCTAAATGGCTGCCTGTATGTACAAAAATACTATTGTCAGATATTATTTTGCATCCATTCAACATCTAAAATTTTTTCTTCATGATTTGTGGTTAATTGGTTTTCCCAGTATACAACTATATTATCTATAAGAATAATCTGGCCTTCTCATTACCAATATTATACTTTGCCTTTTATTCCTTTGTTTTTAGACTTTGATGAATTGATATAGTCTATTTTCCAAGAGTGATCAACCAAACCTGGTGACCATGGCTAAATCGCTTAGCCTCGTGGAGGTTGGATTAAATTCCCTCTACCTTTTGGCTCCATTTCCACTTGTGTTAACTAATTAAGGGCATCCTTTTCGTACACAGTTCTGTTTCTTAAACTTAATCTTTCCCTACATTATTGTCAGTTACCAGAAACTTGTGTCATTGCATCTTCATTTCATGCCAAGTTAAATTGTCTACGATGACTGGTTGCTTGTATCAAATTTAATATACTGGTTCACATGCCTAATAAGCATATAAACGGATGGCTTAGTTGCCAAATGCCAGCTCTGTTCCTGTGTCTCTTCACTTATGAGGTACAAGGCTTCCTCTGTGTTTGGCCCTCCTAACCCTCTACTTTGTGGAGCTTGAGCCCTTTGCACCACCACTTTGTACCAGAGATACCAATCGGGGATGAACAAATGAATGGACAAATGGGCAGAGTCAAGAGGGAGGGTGTCGATAACTGTCTGCTGTAGGCAGATGCTTGGCACAGTTTCTCTGTTGACCCTGCTAGCTACCAGGTGAGGCTGGCATTGTACAGCCTGAAAATTAAATTTAAGAAATAGAATTGTATCAGGAAGAGGATGCCCTTATTAGTCAACACAAGTAGAAATACTGCCTCTCAGAGTCAAAATGTAGAATTTAATCCATCTCCCACTAAGTGGCTTTACCAAGCTCAGTCAATCACTTTTTCCAGTGAGGAACTAAGACACAGGAAATTTGGAAGTTGTCTTTTAGCTAAACCAGAATCCAAAGAGATATATATGTCTTGGAAATGCAGCATAGCAGGAACTCAGAATACAAAGGAAACACTGAGGAGTCAGGGCTGGGGCCTCGTGGAGATGGGGGAAGGAGGGCCACAGGGCTAGGATAGCAGAGTTGGCACATGGAAGCCAGAGGCCAGGATGGCCCTTGGACAGAAGCTCTGTTGGGATCTGGGTTTGGCTGATGGAGGGACTTGGGGTGGGGGAGAAGGGAGGAGTCCCCTGCATTGTTAAGGTTGAAACTCTTATTTGGGGGAATATGGGATGTTTAAAAGGGTTCAGCTAAAGTGTACAGAGACCCCAGAAATCAAATGAACTTACTGAGTCCTTTGGGTTTGTGTGGCTTTTGAGGGGGGATGAGAAATGGCACCATATGGGCCCACGAGTGCCGGAATGGGGACCCTTTTGCAGGTAGATAAAGCTCAGAGAAGTGTATGTTCAGTGATTTGAACTCAGGTTTCACCTTAATCCAAAGCCCACGTTTTCCCAACTATGGTTCAATGTGTCTAACTTCCTATTTTAAAAAAGGACCATTAAACCTTACACTTGACTTTGGACAATTTTTTTTTTTTTTTTTTTTTTTTTTTTTTTTTTTTTTTTTTT